>SNQJ01S0093877.1:32166-53748 GCA_010110895.2 Picea sitchensis | reverse complement strand
ACTTTGGCATGATGATGTGGTATTATTTGGTGTCACTAGGAGGGGGTTTTCTACATGGTCCTCGTGTGTTGATGTGTGATGGGGGACATACTTGATTGTTGGATGGGTTAGCATTTTTGTTATATTCCTTTATCTTATGATGTTGCTATGGTGGGATGATTCTTGTTGCCTTTGTGGGATTTTACTAGGTGATTTAACTTTATAATGTCAAATTTGCTAGACATTGTAATGTTCTCAAGCAGATTCACTAGGAACTTAAGGGTTTAGTTCTGATTTGTTTGAACTGTTTGTTTGAATATTTTGCAGGTTGCTTCTCAAAGTTGCACTGGAGATGTTTTGTTGAGTTTTATAGCATATAAATGATGGACATGGCACAACAATAGATGGAAATAACAAGATACAAGAGATAGAACACAAGAGAATAACCAAACAACTTCAGATCTAACCTTTATTTATTTAATAAGTTGTCCTCCATACAAGAGATATACAAATCTGGAATAATAAAGAAGAAATATAGAAGTTGAAGCTGAAGATGCCTTCCAGAAACAAGTATTGGGAGTTGTGAGTCCTCCTAGCCTTCCGGTAGCAGCATGCAAGTCTGAATAAGATCAATTTCTTTCCCTTTTGAATACTGGCACCCAGATCTGGTTGAGTTGCGCACCTCCTGGCTGGGAAACCCCTAAGAATTTTGGCTTCTTTTGTTCTACCCTCCAAACATTGAAATAAAGTTGTATATCTATAGATATGGTGATGAGGAACACATAGAGTGAGTTTCTTCAACTATTATGAGTGATCTAACCCTCCAACTCACTGGATCCACAAGTGACAGTGTGCCCTCCTTCAAAAAATTCGCTCCAATGCAATAATAAATCAATATGGAGATAAAACCCCACACCAACTGATGAAATAAGGCGCTATGGTGATGGCAAACCCTTCTGGAAAGGGTTTGGCTTCAGATCTACCTACTCCTAAGCAAATCAAACCTTTCCTTCTCCAATAATGCGCCCAGTCTGCAAAAAAAACCCCAAACCTGCACCCTGTCTTCACAATACCTCCTGAGATGAATCTAAGACTGAAACTAAGTAGAATGGTGAGGGTGGAATCTTTCACCACCTTGGCCAAGCTTGGACCAGGAACAACGAAATCTTTCATCTCCTTGTTGATCTCTAGGGTTTGTTTACTCAAAACCCTCAAAACGTTCAAGCTGCAGAGCTCAAAGATGTTAATTGAAAAATGACATGAATGAGGAGTGAGGCGCCCTCCTCTCTCTTTTATACCTCCATCTTCTAATTTTCACTTAAATTATTTTATTGACTTTCTAAAGTATTACTTTATTTCGTCCTCTAAGTCAATTAACCTTTTTCAATTGCTTTAACCAAAGTCACTTTAATAATATAACCTTTTACTCCTTAGTGACCAATTTTGCGCCTCTTAGCCCCTTTTTCCCATGAGACTATAGTCTAGAGGGGTGACTAGACTACTAAGTCTTTCAATATCCTTGTCAAGAAGAGGGGGACATTACAGTCTCCCCTACTAGAAATTGCTTTCCCACAAGCAATCCTGAATCAATTTGCTGTAGAATCTGTTCACTGTCCCAAGTGGCATCTTCTATAGGAAATTTTTTCCATTTGATTAAGTATTCCTTGATGTCCCTGTTCCTTAGTTGTTTCGCCCTCACCTCCAAAACCTCCTCTGGAATCAAAATCAGGTGTCTTTCTTTGTCTATTGGAGGTAGCTCTTCGTTAGCGACAACCTGCTGCCCCAATGCCCTTTTTAGGCATGATACATGAAAACATTATGGATTTTGCTTCCCTGTGGTAGCTCTAATTCATATGCAACTTCCCCAACCTTCCTTTTCACCCTGTAAGGCCCATAGAATCGTGGTTTGAGCTTCTCAGTGCCATTTCTTTTAATGGATGCCTGTTTGTATGGTTGTAGCCTCAAATAGCCCAAATCCCCTACCTCAAAAGTGTGCTCCACTCTATGCCTGTCTGCATATAACTTCTCTTGGTTTTGAGCCCTTTGCAAATGATCTTTGAGTTCTTTAAGAATGTCTTAGCTTTCCTGTATCCACTGCTTAACCATAGGAGCTCTGCTATCTCCAAACACAATCTCAACAAAAGTGAAGGGATCATAATTGTATAAAACTTTGAAAGGAGACATACCAACAAACATGTGGTAAGTGGTGTTGTAGCAGTATTCACCCAAATATAGCCACTTGACCCACGCTTTTTATTTCCCTGTCACATAATTTCAGAGGTATCCTTCCACCCACTTGTTTACTATCTCAGTTTGACCATTTGTTTGTGGATGGTAGCTAGTGTTGGGGGTTAATTCTGTACCCACTAGCCGAAATAGCTCCTGCCAAAAGATGCTCATAAATCTACTATCCCTGTCGCTCACAATAGTTTTGGGTAACCCATGCAACCTGAAGATTTCTCCGAAAAACAAATATGCCACTTGAGATGCGCTAAAGTCCATGGAGATGAAAAAAAAGTGAGCAAACTTGGTCAAACGATCTATTACCACAAATATGCAATCCTTACCATGTGCCTTGGGTAGCCCTATAATGAAATCCATAGATACACTTTCCCACTTATTCTCTGGAATGGGAAGAGGCTGCAATAGACCTGTTGGGCGAGTGTGGTCATCTTTGTTTTGTTGGCAAGTGATACACTCCTTGATGTGGTGCATGACATCTCCCTTGAGACCTTTCCAAGCAAACCTTTCTCTTATCTGTCTATATGCTTTAAGGAATCCTTGATGCCCTACCAATGATGAATCATGAAATGCCTGAAGCACCCTTTTATTAAACAAGGATTCAGGAACCAAATAGATCCTCCCCTTATAATAAATGATGTCATCTATAACCCTGTACCTATCATCCTGTAATTGTCCATCCATTAACTCACATGCAAATTTATTTTTGGAGTACTCTACCAATAAATGAGACTTCCAATCAACTGATATCTTTGACATGGAGCATGGAGTAGGTTGAGGGTCTCCCAGACAAGGCATCCACTACAACATTGTTTTTTGCCTTGACATATTCTATGTCAAAGTTATAAGCCTGAATCTTACTCACCCACTTTTGTTGTCTCTCATTAAGGTCCTTCTGCTCTAGAAAATACTTGAGGCTATTATGATCTGTCTTGACAACAAATTTTGCTTGAACTTGGCCAATGCATGCATTATGGCCCTCTTAGTTTGCGGCTCTCATAGGCAATGGGATGCCTATTTTGCATGAGAACAACTCCAATACCCTCACCTAATGCATCACACTCCAGAATGAATGGCTGAGAAAAATCTGGCAAGGACAATACAGGACAAGTGCTCATCACCTTCTTCATTTTGTCAAATGTCAATTGTGCCTCATCACTCCACTTAAATGCACCCTTCTTGGTCAAATCAGTTAAAGGTGCGCATAATTGGGAGAATCCCTTAACAAACCTCCTGTAATAACTGCAAATACCAAGAAATCCCTTGAGCTCTGTAAGTGTTTTGGGTGTGGGCCAATCAATGATTGCTTGGATCTTTTCTTGGTGAACCTGTACCCCTTTTGCTCCAATAATGTGCCCCAAATAGAGAACCTTAGTCATCCCAAATTCACATTTTGATTCTTTGGCATATAGTGATTGTTTTTCCATGATGCTGAAGACCTCATCCACATGTTTTAGGTGATCATCCCATGTCCTACTATAAATTAGTAAGTCATCAAAGAAGACGAGTAGGAACTTCCTCAACTGTTTGTTAAACACATGGTTCATGCAAGATTGGAAGGTGGTTGGCGCATTGGTCAACCCAAAAGGCATGACAAGGAACTCATAATGCCCATAGTGGCATCTGAAAATTGTCTTTTGTATGTCATGTTCCTTCATTCTGATTTGATGGTCTCCAGAGCGCAAATCAATTTTGGTGAAGTACAATGCACCATGTAGCTCATCCAATAACTCATCTATCCTAGGAATGGGATACCTGTTTTTTATGGTTTTCTTATTCTAGGCTCTATAGTCAATACACATGCGCATAGTTCCATCCTTCTTCTTTACCAGCACTATTGATGATGTAAAGGGACTTGAACTCGGTCTAATATGCCCCATAGATAATAGTTCTTTAATGGCACTCTCAATTTCATCCTTATGCTTCTTAGGTTGTCTGTATGGTGTAGTGATGACCGACTTGGCCCCTTCTTCCAATTCTATGATGTGTTCAAACCCTCTATCTGGTGGTTTCCCTAGAGGAATCAATTCAAAAACCTTCTTATGCTTGCGAAGTATTTTCTGTATGTCTGGAGAATATTGCTTGTGCCCTTCGTGACTCTTCTCCATAAAAAAACATTATGTTGCATAGGCCACCTCCTCTCACCTAAATATTGCATGCATTCGTTTAGTTGTTACCACTTTGGGTGCTTCTCCTGTCATCCCCTTAAGTGTGACCCTTTTTCCATTCTTTGTGTTGAAAGAAATCTCCATGGTTTTGTAGTTGGTGGTGATTGGTCCCAATGTGCTAAGCCACTGCACACCTAGTATGATGTTTGTATCTGGTATATCCACTACATAGAAATCATGTATCATAGTGTATCTACCCAAGTTCAAGCTCATCTGTGGAATATACTTGTCACAAGACATGGTGCGTCCTCCTGCTACCTCCACCAAAAACCCCTCAAAGTCCATGGTGGGAATGTGTTTCCTTTCTACCATAGCCATATCAATGAAATTATGAGAAGCTCCTCCATCAACTAGTATTGTTGCTCGTTGTCCCTGCACAACTCCCTTCATCTGGAAGGTATTAAACTTGGGCACTACACAATTAGTATGGTACGTGGTTCCCTCTTCTCCCTGTGCATGTGAGACCTGTTCTTCCTCCTTCTGATTCATCTCTATGTTATGAATGGCTCCACTTTCCTCCTCATCCATCTCATCTTCACTATTAGAAATCACTTCTATATAATGAATTTTCCCTTTACCCATACATCTGTGACCTGGATGCCATGGCTCCTTGCAAGTAAAGCATAGTCGCTTCCTTCTTAATTCCCTCCTAGTAGCTTCATCCATCTTCCCTTTTCCCTTGTCAAACTGTTTGGTTTCTCCCCCTCTTGGAATGATTGGGGGGCTAGGCGTGACCTTGTTTTTGTAGGTTGCCCCTACCAAATCTCTGGTGCGCTCAATAGCATCCTATAAAGTTATAGGCTTGAAAGCCTTAACCCATCCACATAGAGGCCTGGCCAAACCTTCTATGTACATCATCAATAACTTGGATTCTGACATATTTGGAACCATAGTTGCTACTCTCTGAAACCCCTCAACGAATGCTTTTGTTGACCCTGTTTGTCTAATCTGCGTGAGCTCCTTGAAATGAAGTTCTGGATCCTCCCTGTCAAGTTTGTCAATGAGTCTCTGGGTGAAGTCAATGTATGAAGTGACATGTTCATGACCCAAAGTGGTCATCCCATGAAACCACCAGTCATGCGCTTTATCATTCAAGTATAATGTTGCAAACTTGATGGCCTTCTCCTCTTCCATGGGGTTCAACTGAAGGTAGGCATCCATATTTTGTACCCAGGCCCTAGTTGAAATATGACTAGATCCATCAAAGTGGGGCATCTCCATTCTTCTTGCCTTGCGCCCCAACTCATTGTCACCTTTGTAGTGTCCCTTAGACTTCCGCTTGTACATGAACCTTTGTAGTGTCCCTTATACTTTCGCTTGTACATGATGTGACAATATTCTCCCAAGGAAACCTGTCTTCGGAAACCTGCACTTAAAGAGTTATATGCTCTTTCCATATCTTCCCATTCATCCTCAATGCCTCTATGCCCAAAGGCATTTGTGTCCCTTTTCCATGCCTCCAAGAAGTTAGGAATATATGACCTAGGTGTGGTCCTGCTAGCTATGTGGGAATGAGAATGTGTGCCTCTAGATGATTTGGAGTCCTTTGTATGATCTTTGTGCCTAGATTCCTCATCATCACCTGTTCCCCGCTGAGATCCACCAACCCCTTGGTTTCCTCCAAAGAGGTGGGTCCTTGCCATGTCTTTGCTCCATCAAGAACTGAGAGAGGATACCCTGATGCTTACATTGTTCCTCCATTATGGCTATCATTCTATCTCGTCCTTTTTGAAAATTTGCAAAGGATATCTTTATTTCTGCCTGTCCCATAGACAAATGATTTTGCATGTCCTATAGCTTACGCTGCATAATAAATTGATTGTTTTGTAGTGTATCATTCACTATTTGAACACCTTTTCAGCTAAAATCGTTGCTTCCTTTAGCATTGCTTTCTCTTTTTCATGGGTTTCCCCCATGCTTCCTTCTGGCTCTTCTTCTTCTGTAATATCTGACAGCATATCCTGATGGCCTCTCGTCCTGGGCATTAGCTTTAATCACAGGCTGGCGAAGGAATTCAGCTTCTCTCTGATACCACTTTAATATTCTCAAGCAGATTCACTAGGAACTTAAGGGTTTAGTTCTGATTTGTTTGAATTGTTTATTTGAATATTTTGCAAGTTGCTTCTCAAAGTTGCGCTGGAGATGTTTTGTTGAGTTTTGTAGCATATAAATGATGGACATGGAACAACAATAGATGGAAATAACAAGATAAATGATATAGAACACAAGAGAATAACCAAACAACTTCAGATCTTGACCTTATTTATTTAATAAGCTGTCCCTTCATACAAGAGATATACACAGATCTGGAATAATAAAGAAGAAATATAGAAGTTGAAGTTGAAGATGCCTTCCAGACACAAGTAATGGGAGTTGTGAGTCATCCTAGCCTTCCAATAGCAGCATGCAAGTCTGAACAAGATCGATTTCTTCCCTTCTGAATACTGGCACCTAGATCTGGCTGAGATGCGCACCTCTCGGTTGGGAAAACCCTAAGAATTTCGGCTTCTTCTGTACTGCCCTCCAAACACTGAAATAAAGTTG
Organism: Picea sitchensis; assembly: GCA_010110895.2. Lineage (NCBI taxonomy): Eukaryota > Viridiplantae > Streptophyta > Pinopsida > Pinales > Pinaceae > Picea > Picea sitchensis. The sequence continues at coordinate 46,816 of SNQJ01S0093877.1, read as the reverse complement.
TAGATCTCTAGATCTGGTGATGAGGAACACATAGAGTGAGTTTCTTGAACTATTATGAGTGATCTAACCCTCCAACTCACTGAACCAACAAGTGACTGTGTGCCCTCCTTCAAAAAATTCTCTCCAATGCAATAATAAATCAATATGGAGATAAAACCCCACACCAACTGATGAAATAAGGCGCTATGGTGGTGGCAAACCCTTCTGGAAAGGGTTTGGCTTTAGATCTACCTCCTCCTAAGCAAATCAAACCTTCCTTTCTCCAACAATGCACCCAGTCTGCAGAAAACCCCCAAACCTGCGCTCTGTCTTCACAATACCTCTTGAGATGAATCTGAAACTGAGTAGAATGGCGAGGGTGGAATCTTCACCACCCACAAGCTTTTTAACCAGGAACAAAAGGAATATTTCACCACCTTGCCAAGTTTGACCAGAATAAAGGAATCTTTTTTCAACCTCCTTGCTGATCTCTAGGTTTGTTTACTCAAAACCCTGCTGCAGAGTTCAAAGATGCTAAGTGAAAATGATGAATGAGGAGTGAGGTGCCCTCCTCTCTCTTTTATACCTCCATCTTCTATTTTTCACTTAAATTATTTTATTGACTTTCTAAAGTATTACTTTATTTCCTCCTCTAATTCAATTAACCTTTTTCAACTGCTTTAACCAAAGTCACTTTAGTAATATAACCTTTTACTCCTTAGTGACCAATTTTGCACCTCTTAGCCCTCTTCCCATGAGACTATAGTCTAGAGGGGTGACTAAATCACTAGACTACTAAGTCTTTCAATATCCTTGTCAAGAAGAGGGGGGACATTACAGACATCACCTAAGTGGGGAATGTGTTTCAAGGATGTTAGTACCCTCATTGATATGTTATTTCCAAAATTTAAGTTAGAAAGGGGGGGTATTACATTATGATTTGATGCTGATCTAACCTTTTCCTAGTTGCTGATGGATGGTGATTGGGCCCCCATTCCATAGCCTTGATAAATCCTATCCTTAGAAGCCTCCCTTGAGTTGGAGAAAGCCAACCAAAAGAGAGAGGAAGAGCTAATGAAGTGACAATGGGTAGCCTTCTTGTTGCACAAAAAGTATTACTTTATTTCCTCCTCTAAGTCAATTAACCTTTTCAACTGTTTCAACTGTAAAGTCACTTTTATAATATAACCTTTACTCCTTAGTGACCACTTTTTCACCTCTTAGTCCTCTTTTTCCATGAGACTATAGTCTAGAGGGGTGATCAATCACTAGACTACCAAGTCTCTTTCAACATCTTGTCAAGAAGAGGGGACATTACATGACATCACCCTAAGTGGGGAATGTGTTTCATGATGTTAATACCCTCATTGATATGTTATTTCCAAAATTTAAGTTAGAAAGGGGGGGTATTACATTATGATTTGATGGTGATCTAGCCTTTTCCTAAGGTTGGATGGTGATTGGGCCCCCACTCCATAGCCTTGATAATCCTATCCTTAGGGAACCCCCCCTTGAGTTGGAGAAAAACCAACCAAAAGAGAGAGGAAGAGCTACTGAGGTGACAGTGGGTAGCCTTCTTAAGTTGCACAAAAACTAACACATTGGTGATTGGGACTTTACACTTTTGTGGTTTGTTAGATTTTGTTGTAACAGGTTGTATGATGGAATTCTTGATAATCACATTAATGGCCCTGCAATTGCACTTCAACATCAATGAGTTTTATTAGCTTTTACTGGACAAAAGAAGAGCACAGGAGAGTTTTTGAGTTTGATGAGGCAGTGTTAAAGTTATTAGTACCCTATTTTTAGTTGTGGGGACCAGTTATGCCACAGAGCTGAAAAAACAGAATTGGTAACAGAGGATATTGTTGCACCATTTCTAAGGAGTGGGTTTGGGCACATCACATCAACTTATTTCTGGCTGCCCGAATATTCTTTATGCCTGTTTCAGGTCACTGCTGTCTATTCTGACTGGCAGTTAAAGTATTAGTGGCCGTTTCAGTTCAGATTCATGCTGTTTCTTGCAGTGTTTACATGGTTTCCNATCACATCAACTTATTTCTGGCTGCCCGAATATTCTTTATGCCTGTTTCAGGTCACTGCTGTCTATTCTGACTGGCAGTTAAAGTATTAGTGGCCGTTTCAGTTCAGATTCATGCTGTTTCTTGCAGTGTTTACATGGTTTCCATCTATTTCCTTTCTTTGTCCTTTCTGAAGATCTGCTGTTTATGGTGATTTGCATATTTTCTTACAAAGTATTTACCCAAAATTTTGAGATGGCATTTTAACTTTCAGAAGCTCTACCATCTTGTCTGTTGGCAACCAGTGTACTTCTTGTTTTTTTTTCATTTTAATTTAATACCTGGTTTCACATTTTCATTTTGTAACAGAGATATTTTTGTTATTTTATTTACTTTTCAGACTGCAGTTATCGTGATCACGGTTTTCTAATTCAATGCCATGTTTATCCTTGATATGGATTTTTGTAGTCTTATTTTGTTTATTACAATGTTAGGTTCATAAGTTGATCACTAAAGTGATTTATTGGGGCAGATCCTTGTCTAGGGAAGATATTAAAGCTGTCGTGGAGTATGGATGCCTCAACACAAACAGAAAGGTGGTTAATTCAGGGAAGCGGTTGAGGGCATATGTGAACCTGGAAGAAGCAGTTGTAAGTCTAGTTTCAACTATTTGTAAGGTTTTTGTAGTATGAGTGAGTTTTTTAAGACTCTCTTCTACGTTCTTCATTTTGTTTGTGAGCCACTATTAGCACCAGAATATAACATCCAGACTTAATTTTTTCAGGTATGTAGCATATGCAATCTAAGGGGCTCCTGTGACAGGGCAGACATAAAGCCCCACCAAGAGGAAGTTGCATGCATGGATGATATAATGCGAGTGTTGCTTACTTATGGGCTTGATACTCTGGTGGGTTCAGCTGAGAACGAGTTACATATGAGAGAAACAGTGATAGCATCTGTTCGTAAGTTGCTGAAAGAGGTGGTTGAGTTGAGTGCAACTCCACTTGATCCAAACCTTCCAAGGCCCAAGTCCAAGCAGCCTCTTCCGAGAATAAAGCAGTCGCCACCTCGGCCAATGAAGAGACCAGGCATTACTGATATTGAAATGAAAAAAGGGGATTGGATTTGTCCAAGGTAAGTTTTTCTTCTATTTATTGCCTTTTGGAATTGCTGTTCAAGCTGTATAATGTATCCTGCCAGGATATTTAGAGATTGTCTTAAGTATCTTCATTTGTATTTGTAGGTGCAATATAATAATCTTTGCCAGAAATACGACATGCATAAAATGTAATGAGAGGCGTCCTAAAGAGGAGCTAAATCCAGGGGAGTGGGAATGTCCAGCGTAAGTTTTCTATAGTTCATTAGGATATATTCTACAGATAATTCAATTTTATGTTTGTTTATTATGATTGCTACATGGATCCTGTAGCACAGGAGTTGAACCAAGTGTTTTAAGTTAAAAAAGTGCACCTGACAAGAGTGAAATGAAAAACTATTTTGCAGGTGTGATTTCTTAAATTTTGGTAGAAATAGGACATGCCTTAAGTGTGATTGCAAGCGTCCAGAGGATGACCATATGCAGAATTCCAGGCATGGTCGCAGTGATTATCGTACTGATGCTATGAATGATTTTCAGCAGTCACAGAAGTTGCAGAATCCAGGGGACTGGGAATGCCCAGTGTAAGTTTTCTATATTTCATAAGGATATACTGTATAGATAATCTAATAATCTGTTTATTTATTCTGATTGTTTCATAGATCACGAGCACATAACAGTTGAACCAGTGTTTTAAGTTTAAAAAGTGCACCTGACAAGAATAAACTGAAAACTATTTTGCAGGTGCAAATTCAAAAATTTTAGAAGAAATATGACATGCCTCAAGTGCGATTGTAAGTGTCCAAACGATGAGCATACACATAATTCCAGGCAAGTTTGGAATGATTATCGGACTGATGCTATGGGTGATTTTCAGCAGTCTAAACATTTAGAACATAAGCTGAAGAATCCAGTTAAGACGGAAAACCCTTTGAAGGCCCGGAATGATGAATATGTTCATGGTTCTATAAGTGATGATGATTTGCTCAATAGTGCAAGGACGAGCAAGGGTCTTGTCATTAATGATGGCAATTTTGATTTTGATGGCACCCCTGGGCATGGAGGTAAAAGTGGAACCACAGTTGGCCGAAGGAAAGAATGGAATGAGAAGAAAACTTTCAGTCAATGGGATCTTGGACAGGATAAGAGGTCGCCATCTTCCAGTGCTAAAGAAAATCATTTTTCAGACTTAGATTTAGATGATGATGATGAGGATGACGATGATGCTGTTGATTCTAATTGGAACAAGGCAACTGGTGGAAGGGCATCTGAAAGATATGGTAGAGATTCTACCAGTGTCAGAGGAAAAGGAAGGGCTCACAATTATGATGATACTGATGATAAAGATGGGTGGTTTGGAAGTGGTCAGAGGAAGGAATCTGGATCGTCTGAGAGATCCTCGTTCTCTAAACCAACAGGAGATAAAAACAGTTTCAAAAACTTTGGGGATTTGGATGAAGATGACGATGATAATGATATTTTTGGATCTGAGGATGATCAACCTCAGGTATCTAGATCAAATTTGAGAGGAGGGAAAGCAAGATCTTCTGGTAGGGGAGAACACACAGTCCAGATCAGAAGAGGGAGGGATCCATCTTCTGCTTCTCGAGTGAGAGGGAGGGAGGCAAATGATGACGACTTTGATGGGCTTAATGATTTTATTGGATCTGAGGATGAACAACCTCAGGCATCTAGATCAAAGTTGAGAGGAGAGGAAGCAAGATCCTCTGGTAAGAAAGAAAAAAGAATAGAGAACAGAAGAGCGAGGTAGCCATGTTCTGCTTCTCGAGTAAGAGGGAGGAGGGAGGAAAATGATGACGACTTAGATGGGCTTGATGATATCGAGGATGATGATCCGTTTGACAAAATAAGTGAGGGGGAGATATATGGAAAGTCAAAAGTAGATAAACCGGAAGGAAACAAAGCCAGGAATGGTGTTACTCGCAGGAGATAGCATATTTGTAATAAGAAAGTTGGGGAAGATATAGAATGGCTGTGACAAATAAAATGGCTGACCTGTTTTTTTAAAATGTAATGGAGAATTCTTTTAGAACCCGTCGTTTTCTTAAAATTTGTGCTATATTTGGCGTGATTGATACGTTTATACAATAGAGTTGAGTTCTAATGTTGGATTTTCTTAAATCATAATACTGTGCAAGTGTACTGATAGTGTCGGTATGTTTAAACCCAACTGAAGATATCTGTTGTGGTTTACTGTTTGCATTTATTATTCAGAAAACGAACACCAACGCCTTCTTGAAGGCAATAAGCAATCTTCCCAATCTTGGCAAACTTAGAGTGATTGTCTCCGAGAACAGGTCATTTGAAGTGAATGTCAGTCCGAGTTATGTATAAGTTGGAACATTTGCTATTTAATCCACTGAGAAGTCCTTAAATTATTGTATTCGTGGAGCTAACAAACCAATTATCTTATCCATTCTTGAAATTCTTCTCTTAAGCAAAGAAGCGGCATACAATATATTGGCATTATGAAGATATTAACCGTTTATTTCCCCTCTGTGTCTGTCCGAGAGGGCCCTGATGAGACTTGTCCCAAAACATAAGTGTAGTTAACTTACTTTTATGTCCTTACTGTCTTAAGGAACTAGTAACTAATAACTATGGGGTAATAACTATGTGTTGGTTAGTTGTTCTACAAAATGGTTTTTTTCACAGGAATTCATTGATATAAATTTAAATGAATCACTATTTTTTGTTGTTCAAAATCTATTTCTGAATATTGAAAAACTCTCAAAGCATTCGGATTATACAAAAATAATCACTCAAATCTACAAATCCAACAATTTCTTACCAAATTTTGAACAAATATCTCCAGAAAAAATCACCATTTCATAAAACCTTTAACCGACGACAATAACTATTAATGATATTACTCATCTAGTGATGACACTCATCTGAGATTTCCCAGCAACTATTAATGATATTACTCATCTAGTGATGACACTCATCTGAGATTTCCCAGCGCATCAAAACTATATGCGTGGGTGTTTCTAACAAGGCTGCATAAGCCTCCATGCTTTTTATTTCTCTCATACAATATATCGGATAAGTTACTCTATTTCTTAGAATTAAAGAAAAGGGATGGTTGCTAAGTGGCAAAGTTTCTTCATATTGCTTTTTCCAGTCTATATAATCACTTTTTTTTTCGTATTTATATATATTTATCTATGTGTTTATATATTTAGCGCTCTCTTTTCAACAAAGAAAAAGACATTCAAAATAATAATATAAATATTTAATGTATAATATTTAGCTCCTTAATCTAAATCTAAATGCGCTCTCTTTTTAACAAAGAAAAAGACATTCAAAATAATAATATAAATATTTAATGCATAATATTTAGCTCCTTAATCTAAATGTGTTGAGAAAGTATTATGAAAAGAAAACAAAAAAAGATAGATGGGCAAGGAAAATCACATTATTATTTGAAGGAACATATTAATGAATGGATAATTTTAAATATTTTTTGGGAAATTTTATTCAGGAATGATTTTAAGGATGGAAATTTATTTTAAAATGTATAAAGCTTGGTGAATATTACTAATCCTTAATATGCCAACTATAAATGTTTGGCGATATTTTGTAAAAATATTCAAATTTCTAAGGATTTTATATAGTTTGTATAAAATTTTGGTGATTTTTAAGGTAAAATAATTTTATCCTATAGAATTTGGGCGAATCATTTTTAGAATAGAACCATGGAAAATTAGTCCATGAGCAAAATTTAGCCCCTAAAATCATCCCTAATTTTGTCCCAAGTTATAGTTCCACTTAATTGATGGATCTTTGGTTATGGAACTTTATCTTTAGGGGTTTTGGCTCATTTTAAAATTATCCATATATTTGAGATTTCAAAAAATAAGAGCATTATTATGCTTTGCCGAAAAAAATGGACTCACCTGAAAACTTGAGTTTCTCAACTTATTAACTCACTCACCTAAATGTTTTGAGATAGTCAAAATTACTATAATATTTGCTCCTTGGAATGGGAATAATGGCAATGTGATTCAATTTAAAAAAAAAAAATGACGTTGTATGTGATTATGATTTAAAAAAACATCAAACTTTTAAAATTTGATAAATAGTAAGGTCACTTTTTGAATTAGGCCTCGTTCATGTAGTGTAATTCTAAGGGTGGTATATCTAGTGGAAGGTGATTTTTACTATTTGAATGTATTTCACTAGTGTCTCTTTCCTTGGGGATGCTTTTTCTTTGGTTTTTGTTTAACAATGTTTTGTAAATATTTGTATTTAAAGGTTTGATATCGTGTTTTACATATTTGTATTTATATTTTGAATTTTGCTCTTAACTTAGTGTATATTACAAATAGCTAAATGTATGTGACAACAAAGCTCAAGAAAACACTTATTTTGGCAACAATTAAGACCACACGCTCCAAATACTGCAGAGCCACAAGCCACACTTGGTTGACCACATGCAAGGGAGGAATGAGTCTATTAGGATATGACCCTAGGTCATCTCCATTGCAACCGCCCAAAGTTGGTGATAGACCACATCATATATATATACACACAAAAAAAGAGATCATGTTAGATTGGAGACTAGTTACTTTCTACCTCATGATTTAGAGGTTAACATGGGCACTCTTAACTTGATGGTTGGAAAACATATTGAGTTTTATCCTCTTGAACAAGTTGCCAAATCAAAATTTGGGAATTTGATTATTAACATTGTGTTTCTTGCTAACATTTGAAATCAAGATGCAATTGTAGCATAATGTTGTTTCTATTGTTAATATTGTATTAGAACTCAACATGTGACGGTTTAGATGATTTAGAGCATTGGGATTTGATAATACCATGTTTGAGAAAACAAATTTAGCATATATGTTTTTGTATTGATGGTTTCTTGCTTTTGGACATTGTAACTTTAATGTTAAAACAATGATGACTTAGTTACTATTTGTATTAGAATTGTAAGCTAATTTCAATTTTAGTATTCATAATGAATGTGTAAAAAAAAATTAGGACCAAAAATCTATATTTTTGTTAGTTTAAATCAGTACCAAATTCTTAAATTTAGTGTAAGACCTTGTGATAATCTAGGTAGCCATTTGGGACATCTAAGGGACCATTTGGGACTACAACCATCTCAACAACGATCCGGATCCTTGTCAGATTTATGATAATTTTATAGGTCTTGAATGTTCGACACATTTTTTGGGCCTTCCCAAGCATTTTTGCAATCTTTGTGGCTGTTAATATTTGATTGTTGGTCCTAACAAACACAGAGAGCTTGGAATAATCTCTATGATAGTCCAAAAAACAACCAAAACAAAGTTTGTATGCAAAAAGTTATGGCCTCAAGAAGTTATGTGCCCACTTTCCTTTCACCACATTAGTTCTCAGGGTTAGGGATTTTGGATTTTCAAGGTTTTTCCCCTTAGGGTTTTTTAAATTATTGTTTAATGTAGTTTCAACATCTTGTTATGGGTTTTTTTGGGAATGAACACAACCTTCACATATTTTCTTGTAACGGCCCCATCGTTACGACAACAAGCAACGTACAATCGATCATTTTTTTTTTCTTTTAGTGTTGTGTTAGGAAATTAAAACATCATAATAAGAGCGACATTATCGACACATCAATCACATATATTAATGAAACAATAATAATGCATTAATAATCGAATACGACACAATGCCGACACAACATCACCATGTACCACGACACACATGTCGGTGTATTAACACAATAATTAACAACAACCCTACATCATTGCATTCTATAATTAAAAACGATGCACAATAGTACAATATTAAACATTCAATGCATCTCATAAGAACCATCATCAGATATTATCAAGGAAACATAAGATAACATAACGAATCATAAGGATCATGAAAATAATCGCAAGAAACACATAATATGCTACCCGCCCAACCTACCCTACAAGGTTAGGACTTTCAGGACACATAAGCAACGCTCAAGCCCATGTTCCAATTGATTTTAACCATTTAAAGTCTCAAGGCTGGCGAATGTTCTAAGGAACAAGGAGGTGTCTACAATCAATCCCACTATCACAATCAATCCAAGCAACTAGCTAATCAACAACATACACGATCATCAATTTCCTCAATCCAACATTCCTAATCCACAAATAAACATGGCGCACGAGTAATCATTCACATATCTCATCATATCTCATACAATTTTCAGTTTGTGCATGAAGTCTAATATCTACAACAATCAATCATTATGTCAACTTTAATGCGCGCAAGAAGTTTATGGTCTGAAACAAGCATACATCACATTATAATTTATTGCACGCAAGAATTCTAAGGTCTATAACAATCAATCATTATGTCAGCGTTAATACGCACAAGAACTCTATTGTCTAAAACAAGCATACGTCACATTATAATTTATTGTGCGCAAGAATTCTAACCCTAAGCATTTATTCATTAACATTGACCCAAGGCGCGAGGTAACCCTCTCTGATAACCACTCAAGTGTACATTAATTTACAATGGTTTGGTGCAACTCATCTTCAACAAATCCACTTCTAAGGATGCTCAAGAGTTAATATTATTAATTAAATTCTGGTTAAGAAGGGTTGCTAAAATTTTCTTACTTCCAAGTAAAAATTGGCCAAACTCTTCTCATTTCTTAAATTTGTAAGCATATCCTTCTTACACATTATACCAGTGTACTTTTATTTAAATAATTCATTAGAATTAGAAGAGAAAGGGGATAACATCCAAAAAAAAAAAAAAAAGGGTTTAGTTTATTTTTTATTATTGTTTTCCTACTACCCAGAAATTCCAGTTTTAAGAAAGTTTTCCCCCTCTATATCACATCCTATAATAATCTCTTAATTTAATGAAATTTTGGAGATATTTTTTTTAAACCCATTATCGATTGACTTCCCATCGTTAAGATATTGTTTGTTAAAAAGGACAACCTTCCTAAAAATCAAGAACTCATTATTAGTCAGTCCTTCCATCCTTAAGATATTTATTTGAAAAATATGAAGAATCCTTCCTAAGGATTGAATAGTTATCTGAAGTGAAACTCTATCAATAAATTCCTGGAAACTGATATTGTTTATGAAATATGGACAACTCTCGCAAAAGTTTAAGGATTCAGTTGATGCCAAGAACTCTGTTAATAATTTACTTATACCATGATACCAAAATTCTTCAGAAATTTAAATGTTCTTGAAACGGAAATGGTTGTTGGTAACTTGTCCTCTATTAAAGTGGGGGATTGAGTTTAATTTAATTAGATGCTAATGGATTACATTAAGTAACATATTTAAACTCTTATATTCTACTTTAAACGTTCATCATAAATGCCATCAATCAAAAGTTGTGTTCCCAATAAAAATCTGGAAAATGAAATTAAAAAACAACATTGTCAGGGTCCATCCAAATCAGAAACCCAGGCGTAATGTGCATTAAAGGATTACTGCCGGTGGGGAGTCTTAAAATAGATTCATGGAGGTCTTTTAAAGGTGAGCAGAGGCGAAAAGGGTTGCACAGAAAATTAAAAATAACAAACTCAAATCCCATCAACTCAAAAAAAATTGCTGGAAAAAGGCTAGGCGGAACATACAATCGAAAGGAAACGCAGAGCTACAATCCACCGCTTTCCAGAGCGAATAAGTGGCTGCAACCTTCAGTTCAATGTCAAAATTGGACAAAGAACCCTCATGCATAGGTTGTTCTCGTAACTTCTCTGAGAAAATCGGAATCCACAGAGATCAAGGGCTGAATAAAACGCCCAGGAGGGGACTCCGATTTGGGCAAAGTTTGGTCGCCATGCGCAGAGATTAAATCGGGAAAATACACATGTAAGCGGTGCAGTCAGAGCAACAAAGATTGTGCTTGGATTTGTTCCAGGCAGAGCCTACACACCCGTCACACGCCTAGGGATGGAAGCCCACGAAATTTAAATGAGCAAGAAGGAACAATGTGTTGTCTGAGAAACGCTCGAGGGTAATTCCGCCTGAGGGTAACGAAGATTCCATAAGGACCCTAAAAGAAGGGCACCTTCTACAATGGGTGCAGTTACTTCCTCTCCTGAGGCATCCATAAAGGATCCCCGGTGAGTTTAAAAACGGGTAAGCACATCAGCGGTAGCGACCCCCTATACTTAAGCTAGGGAATACAAGGGAACATCAAGCAAGACCTGAATTCAAGATTCCGGTAGTAAGATCAACAATTTTTGTTTCAAAAAAAAATGGCACCCTCTAAATTGGTTCTTTTTAAAAAAATAAACATGCAGCAGGTCCGAATATGGGTATCCCACTATATTTTGAGTAATATAAAAATCATTGCAACTATTGATATAACTTCAAGGACTATGAATGGAGACAACAATAGTTAAATTTCAATAACGCCTGTTAAAAGAATCAAATCACAACCCACTAACATTTAGTTTGGTTACACCAATATTAAGGAACTCGTTCAACTTCATTTGTGGAATCTATTACAATCTACACAAACATCTAAATAGATACACAAATTTTCATTTAATATAAGTACAATTCTTAAGGTGAATACTGTAACTAAAGGAAGAAGAATCCAAAGCTTGATGTCTCGTGCTTGCGTTCTGTCCAACTCCTTTCTTTCTAATCATTAAGACCTCACCGGTACCTCCCAGCCAACGCTAGGGGTTCTCTTCTTCCCCCTTAGCCCCCCAAGCTACAAAGGGGCCAAGCACACAAACCAGAGAATAAGCTATGTCCCAGCTCGCCTCGCTAGGTCGAGCTACCACTCCTATCCGAACTGGGTATCCCAACTCCCACAAGAAAAATCAGTCAAGTAAAATCCGGCAGCATAACCTTACACTAGCCAAAAAGTGATCCCTTCCCCCTTTTCTCTGCCATTTCTTTTATAGATTTCTTCTTAGTGACATTGCACATTAAATTTGTTTTATTAAAAATTGATTAGGAAATATTCTCATTCGTACACTTGTCACCCAATCCCTTAGTTGCACTAGAAATTCATTTAATTTATTTAATTAAATTGTCAATTTCTCTCACCCACCTAAAAGCGTTCCTAAAAACACTCATCTATGTCCCTTTATTGCCTAAATTTCCTTTAATGACTGACACCCTTCTTAAAGTTTAGTTGACTTCGTTTTTGGAAAGTTCTCTATACTAGATCCCTTTCTATGTTCCACATTTCTTTTGCATTTATATTCCTATTTTTATCTAAGTTCGAATTTAGCAAGTTGTGCACATACACAACAATTAAATTTTTAAATAATTTTATCCTCCTTTAAATTATAAATTTAATTTTCCCCCTTTTCTTTTCTTCATCCCCCCTTTATTAATTGTTTAATTAATTTTTAGTCCTCTTATCCTACTTAGACCTAGGCTTCAAATTCAACCAGGCTTAGAATTTTTTTAAGGGAGAGGTTATAATTTAATAAACTTTACTTATACATAATCAATTTAAGGCTGACCATGTCAAGGTAAGATATTGTTTTCTAGGCACCTACGTTCATTGACTCACATGTTTTTAAACATCACGACGTGCCCTTCAAGACGCACTACGTGCTCCAAGGGTGTCACTCATCTTTATTCATGTTCCAATTATGTGACGTGCCCTTAAAGACGCACTATGTGTTCCAAGGGTGCCACTCTCTATTATTCATGTTCCAATTATGTGACGTGCCCTTCAAGACGAATTACGTGCTCCAAGGGTGTCACTCACCTTTTGACTGACTTTGGTAGACGTCGAACCCTTAGAGTCAATACTCCGTCAGGTGACCTTGTGGGAGACTAAGGGCCTCTAAGGAATAAGGACCATGCCTTATTGTGCACCCCTTAGAATCTTCGTGAGCAACTGTCTCAGTCTCCCCTCACAGCATCGTGGATCTCTCGAACTAGGTAATCGTTAACCTACAGTTCGAGCCACGGCGGGAGTGCTAGTAGGTTGTGGCAGGGTTGCTTCCACACCTCTCCCTCAATATCTTTGGTTGTCGTGCATGACCCATTTACTCCAAATGTGAGTCTGATTAGAAATCTATCGTCAACCTGCATCCATCAACGAAACATGTCAGTGATCCAAAATCAACATCATAATATACTAGTCATATGTCACATATGCAATAACAAAAATACACAAACCATAAACTATCCACTCCCCGACTCGATCCGGAGTCCAAGGAGGTCCATCGATGCCATCGGCATACTCAATCGGTCCAGAGTCCTGCACACTCAAGAGAAACCAGATAATAGAATATGTCGATACAAATATAATCAAATAACATATCATCATAATCCATAAGTGAAACAATCAATCATATAATGAGATGGATCACTTGCACGTAAGTGTCCTCAAAGAATAAGTCACATCAGAAGTGTGCAAGAGCAGGATGTTACATTTCTATGAGATAAACTACCACCATTATAGCCATTTTTTATTGTTGTGTATATTGCAGTGTTTTTCACTTCTTGATTCATCAATAGAATTTAGTTTTCTCTATAATACCTTTGTTTTCAATATTGTTCTTGTGATATCTCTACATTATTGTGTTCTTTCATTTTGTTGTCAATCCAATATAGATCAGTGGTATAAAAATTATTTGCGCTCAAAGGATTTTCCATGCATGTCCTTGACGAGGTCAAGATACAAAGAATTGGGCCTCAAACTAACAAACATTGGGACTTCCCTTGTTGATCCAAGCAGCCACCCATGGAGAAAAAGAAAGATCCTATCAAGTTGTTTCTCTAGGAAGCCCTTAAGAAACATAGGAACAAGATGATGGACCATTCGACCCAAATCATTTAACACCTCCCAATAATGACGAAGGCACCTTTGACATGCAATCATTTCAAAGAACGACACATTTTAATGTACATGTTAATTTCTATATCCCTTTATTTGAAGGAAAGATACTTGTAGAATCTTTAGGGAGATTATTAAATCTGCTAGAGGGTTATTTTCCAACATTAAGAAGGTTGTTTTTGCACTCCTAAAATCCCTTCCCCGTGTAAAAAATTAGTGCGATATTTATTTGTGCAATATAAGATTTCGAATTGTATGTTGCAGAACCCATTTGGGCATAATTTGTTAATGTCCTCAAGGAGGACTATTTACTGATTGGAAACTATGAACACTACTACATGAGATGGACAAACTTGTATCAAGGTAAAGACTAGAGTGCACTGGAGTACCTCAACACCTTTCAAACCTTGCGTACAAAACATGGTATTCAAGAATCTAAATGACACAAGTACTAAAATAATGCATTGGCCTTCACAATTACATCCAAATAGAATTGGAATTTTTGGACATCTCTTCATTGGGATCTTACCATTATGCCATCTAGATTGAGTAAAAATTTTGGCAGAGTAAGAAAGTGTTTGAACTTGGACTTACATTGCCTAGCAAAAAGGGTAAAGTCAACCCTCAATCTCGAAACAAAGGACAAAGCAAATATAATGAGCATCAAGTCAACCAATCTAAGCCGCATACAAAGAAGAAAAAGGGGAAGATAGACATAAGAAAATGGTGTGATCACCACAAAATCCCTTGGCATATCAATGACAATGTC
>SNQJ01S0093877.1:10130-32156 GCA_010110895.2 Picea sitchensis | reverse complement strand
GGAAGTTTTTGTTGGGTTTTCTTCCCCTAGAGGGTTTCCCAGGATAAATGTTGTCTCTTGTGAATGTGTATTTCTCAGTGATCTTGTTCTTATTATGCTCTTATCTAATGAAATTCAAAGAACTATAATAATGGCATAAACATTAACATAAAGAAAATCACCATGATTTACAATGCCTCTGCAAGGGGCCCCTCTATGCAGTATAAGTAGATTAGTGGGTGGAAGCATACCTGATGTAGGAGAATCGCCTTCAAAGTCAACAACGCAATCGTGGAAGCAAACGAATGACATCTCAGCAATGCCAGAATATCAAATCAAACATTAATTTCAGAATTTAAATCGATTGTTGGGATATTTTGTAAACATCAATTTTAAATTGTAACTTGTTTGTAAAGTCGTGAAGGACTGTAAGAGATTGCAGAGATGGAGTTTTGACTCTATCTGGCAATAACTAGTAGTTATTTTAATAGGACAAAGTAGGTAACAACTTTGAGTTTGATATGATAGATTTCAGACATGACAGAGAGCTTGTGGAGCAGTCCTTAGATAGGTTTTTCATTGTTGCATTGTAACAAATAGACAAAATAGGGAGAAAAAGATAGATATCAGTAGAACAGAGTAGAGTAGCAGAAATACTATGTAACTTGTTTTTCATGAATGAATAGAACAGGTAGAAATTGTCCCAATTCCTTGGACTGTGTTCATTTCATGTGAAATTGAATGAATGTTATTCTGTTTGTATGATTTATTTCGATTCATTTCAGGTATGATTGTTCGAGAGATTGACTAAATGAGTTCATGTCGAAACTGGATGAGTTTCAATTGTTTCTCTTCTGATACTTGTATGCAAGGTGTGCATCTCGAACGCAAGGAGTGCGTCAACTGAGTCTCAGATTGACTCAGAGAAGTTAAGAGAGAACCAAGAAACTCAAACCAGGTGCAAGGTGTGCATAGCGTCAAGAAGCCAACAAGCTTCGAAGAACCAGCGCAGAAGAACGGCGGGTGGGGGAGAAGCATTTTCTTTTCAATAAAATCCTTCGAACTGAGTTATTCGAAATCCTGAGAACGCAAGGTGTGTTTGGGAGATCAAAATCCTTTCAAGGGTAGAAGCTCATAAGAGATAGCACTTTCACAAGTGTTGATGAGATCCCAGATTCGAATCCGTAGAAGGAACAAAGGTTCGAGACCTTTGAAAATTGATAAATCTTCTATGTCAAAGAGATATCAAAAGCTCAGAAGGAATAACGACCATGATCGTTGGATCATAGGGAAGAAGATCAAGAGTTGTTGTATCATAAGGAAGTGCACAATCCTTAGTACTTCACGCACAGAGGAGAGAGAATCTATCAGAGTTGAACCTTGAGATTCCCGAAGTCTGGAACCCCGGAATAGAATCTCAACCATTCGATCAATGGGATAGACCTGAGCCATCAGATCACTGGAAGTGAAGATCAAGCGTCGAATCACCACGATGAATCATAGTCGTTGGTTGTTGTGAACTCAGGAGGAGGAGCAGTTTTGAAACTTGATATTCCCGAAGTCCGAAGCCCCGGAATGCCGAAGTGGAATCTCAGTCGTTCGATCATCCGAACAAAATCTGAGACGTTAGATCGTCTGGGGTGGACCTTAGACGTTGGATCGGTCAAGCGAGTGTGGGTCGTCAGATATCGTGAGTGGATAAGGAGTCGAGTTTGAAACTTGATACTCCTGGAGCGCGGAGAGCCGAAGAGTCGGAGCATATCTGGATCGTTGAATCTAGGAGGGTACGTGTCAACAGGTCATAAGGTCTAGAGGAAGGAGGAAGATGAAACTTGAAACACCCGAAGAGTCGTCGGATTCAGAGCAGATGTGGCGCAAATCTGTTAACTCTGGGTAAATCCCTAAAGAAATCCTCGATCGTTGGATCAGGAAGGACACACGTCAGTGGATCTTAGACTCCGAGTAAAAGTCATTGGGAAAAAGAGACTTGAGACTTGAGATCTCAGAAGTCCGGAGACCCGGAGGAAATCTTGAGCGTTGATCGAGAAGGGGGTCATTGGATCGTTGATCTAAGATGAGGGTCAATCAACCGAAGAGAAGGCAAGACCGTTGATTTACAGGACAGGTGTCTATAGATCGTCAAACTCCGGAAGGTTGGAGTACGAAAGAGAGCTGGGTTTGAGATTTCAAACTCGCAAAGTCCCGAATCACGAAGAAACCTTGATCGTTGATTCAAAGGGAGTTGATCTAGTCTGTAGATAAGAAGGATGCAGATTTGAATCATTGTTTTGGACGTTATCGTCAAGATTACGAGATCGACGATCCTGTGTCATTGCGGGGACAGAAGTTGCGAGGAGTTTAAGATATTGGGGGTGGACCGCAATTCGAACCGTGGTTTCGTCAGGAGGACACGTGGAGGTTGGAGGAGCATTGCGGTTCCAAAGGCAGTTTGACTCCAAACCGCTTGTGACCGTGCCCGCAATCATGTGGTCATAGCCCTAGGTCACACCAAGAGAAGGCTTATTTGAAAAGGAGCTAACGTCAACACTCTGATTTTTCGCAATTGAGAGAAAGGGAAGGTCATGGGTTGTTGTCAAACCTGCACCAGGTAGCCGAGGGGGCATGTGTTTAGATACAGAGGGGGACCTTTAAGGTTCCAGAGATTCTTTCGACTCGAGAATCGAAGATCTAAGACCGGGAGGTCGCGCAGCCCTACGGGGAAGTAGGGGGGCTGCATCAGGTGGTATCATAGCAGATTTTAAGTTTGTTTGCAGACAGCTGACAAAAGGAGAGAGGAGGAAAGTTGGTATCATTTGCGGTATCAAATAAATTTGATTTATGTTTGTAGGTGACGCAGTGAAATTATGCCACCGCGAAGGCGCGGAGAGAATGCAGAAATGGAAGAAGAAATGAGGCGACTCTGAATGAGACTGGACGCCATGGAAACAATGCAGAGAAGAGACACTGGAGATATCAGTGAAGCTGAGAGCGAATAATAATAAGAGGTCGAAGAGAATGTAGCAGAGGATGTTGCACAAGATCGCTTAATAAAAGTTGTTTCAAAAATAAGAGCCAGAGCAAGAATAGAGGTACCAATGTATGAGGGAAATTTACAACTTCAAGAATTGTTGGATTGGGTACGTGCTATGGACAAATACTTCGATTACGAAAATATTGAAGAAGACAAGATAGTGAAGCATGCAGTGACAACACTGAAAGGTCATGCAGCCCTATGGTGGGATGAAATGCAAGCCGAACGCAGGAGAAATGGTAAGCATAAAATTAAAAACTGGGATAGGATGGTAGCTAAGTTGAAAGCCAAATTTATCCCGAAGGATTACCAAATTAATATTTACATAAGATTGCATAACCTAAGACAGAAAGGTTTATCAGTGATGGAGTACACTGAAGAATTTTACAGACTGAACATCAAGGCTGGACAGAAAGAAAATGAAGATGAAAAGACAGCCAGATATATCAATGGGCTGAGATATGAAATCCAAGAAGAGATCAGCATGATTTTGGTTAGTACGGTCGAGGATGCTTATCAAGCAACCTTGAAAGCTGAAGAAAAATTGGCCAGGAAGCAAAGCCAACGAAGCAGAGGAGGAAACTCAAGAAGAGGTAAGGGAACTACCAGAGAGAAGTTCCAGAAGTCGAAGCATGAAGCTGACAAACAACATAGTCACCATGAGAAAGGTGGAAGTTCTAAAGAAGGACAACATGGTAGAAGAGGTTCATTTTCTAGAAGTAGAGGATGAGGAAGAGCCAGAGGAGGCGTAGTTAAATGTTATACCTGTGGAAAAGAAGGACACAAATCTTGGGAATGTCTCGACAGAAAAAGATAAGGAGGTGAAGCACACATTGTTGAAGCACAAAAGCATGTGAAAGCAGAAGTAGCAGAAGGAGGAAGGAACGTCATGATGAGAAATATTCTTCTTAAACACGAGAAGGAACCAGAGGAACCAGTTCAGCGAACAAGTTTGTTCAGAACTACTTGCAAGTCGAAAGACAGAGGTTGCAAGGTGATCATAGACAGTGGGAGCACTAACAATCTAGTATCCACAAAGATGATGGAAAAGATGGAGCTGAAGACAACTGCACATCCAAACCCATATAAGGTATCATGGTTGCAGAAAGGACATCAAGTAATTGTAAGTCAACAATGCCAAGCTGAATTCAAAATAGGAGGTTATAAGGATGAAATACTATGTGATGTAATTCCTATGGATGTTTGTCATATTTTATTGGGGAGGTTGTGGCAGTATGACCAAAAAATTATTCATGATGGAAGAAAAAATACTTATACCCTAGAAAAGAATGGTAGGATACATGTGTTGTTACCCATAGAAGACAAAGAGCAAAAGAGGGAAGCTAGTTCAAGCATACTTCTCATGAGTGGGAAGGATCTCTTGAAAGAAGTCAAGAAGGAGAAAGAAATGCAGTTTGTTGTAGTGAGGAAACCTAGAATTATCCTTACAAATACTTCTATGGAAGATTTGCCTATAGAAATCCAGGAACTATTAGAAAACTTTGTTGATATAGTAGTGGATGAGTTACCACATTCATTTCCACCCACCAGGAGTATAAGCCATCATATTGACCTTATTCTAGGAGCTAGTTTACCAAACAAAGCAACTTATAGGTTGACACCTAGAGAGAATGAGGAAGTCAAAAATCAAGTCCAGAAGTTGTTGGATAAAGGTTTAGTTGGGGAAATCCTAAGCCCATGCGCAGTACCAACTGTGTTAAGTCCAAAGAAAGATGGAGGATGGAGAATGTGTACAGATTCCCGAGCCATCAACAAGATAACCATTAGGTACAAATTTCCTTTACCGAGGATGGATGATTTGATGGACTGTTGAGTGGAGCAAGTTATTTTTCCAAGATAGACTTGAAGAGAGGATATCATCAAATAAGAATGAGAGAGGGAGATGAATGGAAAACAACATCCAAGACAAACGAAGGATTGTTTGAATGGTTGGTCATGTCATTTGGGTTGACAAATGCGCCAAGCACATTTATGAGATTGATGAATGAAGTGTTGAAAGACTTCATTGGGAAATTTGTCATAGTATATCTATTTGACATACTAATCTTCAATAAGACAAAGGAAGAACACTTAAGACATCTGACATCAGTGATGGAAAGGTTGCAGCAAGAGAAATTGCTGATAAATATGAAGAAGAGTTATTTTATGAAGAAGGAGATCATATATTTGGGGTTCGTAATCTCTTCAAATGAATTGAAGATGGACCCAGAAAAGGTAAGAGAAATCAAAGAATGGCCATCGTCGAGCAGCGTATTTGAGGTAAGAAGTTTTCATGGGTTAGCAATCTTTTATAGAAATTTTATCAGAAATTTCAGTGGTATATGTGCACCCATGCTGGACATTGTGAAGAAGAAACACAAGTCCTTTAGTTGGATAGAGGAAGCTGAAAAAAGTTTCAAAGTGTTGAAAGAGAAGATCACAGAACAACCAATTCTGGTTTTACCAGATTTTGGAAAAACATTTCAGGTGAGATACGATGCAAGTGGATTAGCTATTGGAGCAGTCTTGAATCAGGACAATAAGCCAGTTGCTTATTTCAGTGAGAAATTGAATGACACCAAGCAAAAGTATTCCATGTATGACAAGGAATTTTATGCAGTGATTCAAGGTTTGAAAAAATGGAGGCACTATCTAATTCCTAAAGAATTTGTCTTGTACAGTGATAATCAATCTTTGCAGTTTATTGCTAGGCAAGAAAAGTTGAATCAGAAACATGCAAAATGGGTAGAATTTATGCAAAATTTTACTTTTGTTACTAAACACATTGTTGGAACTGCTAACAAATTTGCAGATACTTTGAGCAGGAGGATTTTGATTGTATAGGAATTCCAAGTGGAGACCTTAGGGTTTCAACACCTCAAAGAGATGCATAAAGAAGATGCAGATTTTAAGGAGGCTTATGAGGCATGCAAGAATCCTTTATTGGGAGACAGAAGCCCATGGACTGAATATTTGATCCAGGGTGGATTATTATTCAAGGGAAGCCAATTGTGCATACCGAAAATGCTCAATGAGATATAACCTGTTGAAAGAGAAACACAGCGGAGGTTTAGCTAGACATTTTGGTCATGATAAGACATTTGCACAGTTGAGTTATTCGTACTGTTGGTCGAGCATGAGAGCAAAGGTGAAAAAGTTTGTGAACAAATGAAGAAATTTTCAATATGCAAAAGGAAGACAACAAAACATTGGTTTGTATCAACCATTACCAATTCCAGAAAGGCCGTGGGATGCAATCAGTATGGATTTTGTTTTGGGATTGCCTAGAAATCAAAAAGGGAATGATTACATATTTGTTGTGGTGGAAATATTTTCAAAAATGGCACATTTCATACCATTTCAGAAGACGAGCGATGCCACACACATCGCCAATTTGTTTTTCAGAGAAGTAGTGAGACTACATGGATTTTCGAGGAGCATAGTTTCAGACAGGGACACCAAATTCGTAGGAAACTTTTGGAGGACTCTATGGAAAAGGATGGGGACAAACTTGTACTTTAGTTCATCATATCACCCTTAGATAGATGGACAGACTGAAGTAGTAAACAAGAGTCTCGGAAACTTGTTGAGAATTTTAGTCATTGAGCAAGGTCGACAATGGGATCAGATTCTGGCACAAGCAGAATTTGCATTCAACAATTCAGTGAACAGGAGCATAGGAAAAAGTCCATTCGAAATTGTGTATGGTATATAGCCAAGAGGGATTACAGAGTTGAGAGATTTGAATCAAGATGAGTTCAGAAGTGCTGGAGCAGAGGATTTTGCAACAGAAATGCAAAAACTTTGTGACAGAGTCGGAGAAAAGCTACAGGACAGTAGCCAGAAATACAAGAGCAGAGTTGATCAAAAGAGGAGAGAAGTTCAATTCAAAGTTGGAGATGAAGTTTTATCTCATTTGAGAAAGAGAGGTTTCCAAGGGGAACGCATAAGAAATTGAAGATGAAGAAGATAGGACCATGCCGGATTCTTAGAAAATTCGCAGCCAATGCTTATGAGATTGAGTTTCCAGACAATGTTGAGATATCACCGATATTCAATGTTGCAGACCTGTATCCTTACAGGAGAGATGAGGTAGGAGAATCAGATGATCAGAAAGAAATCTAGTGGGAAGAGCAATTGCCCACAGCAGAAAAACCTCAAATGGAGAAAATCATTGAACAGAGGGATGGAAAGAAAACCAGGAGGAAGACATATCTTGAATACTTAATGAAGTGCAAAGATAATTCAATGGAAGATGCAAGTTGGGTCACAGAACCTGATATTTTGAAGCATGGAAAGACAGTGCAGGAGCTCATGGACAGGAGTCCATGAAATTTTTTAACCAAAGGAGTATGATGCAGGATCATCGCCTTCAAATTCAACAACGCATGTGTGGAAGCAAACGAATGACATTTCAGCAATGCTAGAATTTCAAATCAAACATTAATTTCAGAATTTAAATCGGTTGGTGGGATATTTTGTAAACATCAATTTTAAATTGTAACTTGTTTGTAAAGTCGTGAAGGATTGTAAGAAATTATAGAGATGGAGTGTTGACTCTATCTGGAAATAACTGGTAGTTATTGTAATAGGACAAAGTAGGTAACAGCTTTGAGTTTGATAGGATAGATTTCAGACATGACAGAGAGCTCGTGGAGCAGTCCTTAGATAGATTTTTCATTGTTGCATTGTAATAGATAGACAAAATAGGGAGAAGAAGATAGATATCAGTAGAACAGAATAGAGTAGCATAAATACTATGTAACTTGTTTTTCATGAATGAATAGAACAGACAGAAATTGTCCCAAATCCTTGGACTGTGTTCATTTCATGTGAGATTGAATGAATTTTATTTTGTGTGTATGATTTATTTTGATTCATTTCAGGTATGATTGTTCGAGAGATTGATTGTATGAGTTTGTGACGAAACTAGATGAGTTTCAATTGTTTCTCTTCTG
Organism: Picea sitchensis; assembly: GCA_010110895.2. Classification (NCBI taxonomy): domain Eukaryota; kingdom Viridiplantae; phylum Streptophyta; class Pinopsida; order Pinales; family Pinaceae; genus Picea; species Picea sitchensis. Next base: position 24,188 of record SNQJ01S0093877.1, on the reverse strand, counting down.
ATACTTGTATGCAAGGTGTGCATCTTGAACGCAAGGAGTGTGTCGATTGAGTCTCAGATTGACTCAGAGAAGCTCAAAGAGAACTAGGGAAACTCAGACCAGGTGCAAGGTTTGCATAGCATCAAGAAGCCAACAAGCTTCGAAGAACCAGCACAGTAGAACGTCGGGTGGGCGAGAAGCATTTTCTTTTCAATAAAATCCTTAAAACTAAGTTATTCAAAATCCCAATAACGCAAGGTGTGTGTGGGAGATCAAAATCCTTTCAAGGGTAGAAGCTCAGAAGAGATAGCACTTTCACAAGTGTTGACGAGATCCCAGATTCGGATACGTAGAAGGAACAAAGGGTCGAGACCTTTGAAAATTGATAAATCTTCTAAGTCATAGAGATATCAGAAGCTCAGGAGGAAGAACAATCGTGATCATTGGATCATACGAAAGAAGATCAACAGTCATCGAATCATAAGGAAGTGCACTATCCTTAGTACTTCACGCACAGAGGAGAGAGAATCTATCAGAGTTGAACCTTGAGATTCTCGAAGTCTGGAAACCCAGAATAGAATCTCGACCATCCGATCAGTGGGATAGACCTGATTCGTCAGATCACCGGAAGTGAAGATCAAGCGTCGAATCGTCGGGATGAATCATAGTTGTTGGTTGTTGTGACCTCAAGAGGAGGAGCGGTTTTGAAACTTGAGATTCCTGAAGTTCGGAGCCCCGGAACACCGAAGTGGAATCTCAGTCGTTTGATCTTCCGAACAAAATCTGAGACGTTAGATCGTCTAGGGTGAAACTCATACGTTGGATTGGTCAAGCGAGGGTGGGTTGTCAGATATCACGAGTGCATAAGGAGTCGATTTTGAAACTTGATACTCCCGGAGCGCAGAGAGCCGAAGAGCCAGAGCATATTTGGACTGTTGAATCCAGGAGGGTACGTGTCAGCAGGTCAGAAGGTCTAGAGGAAGACAGAAGTTGAAACTTGAAACACCCGAAGCCTGAAGAGTCGTCAGATACGGAGCAGACGTGGCGCAAATCTGTTAACTCCAGATAAATCCTCGAAGAAATCCTTGATTGTTGGATTAGGAGGGACACACGTCAGTGGATCTTAGACTCTGGGTAAAAGTCATTGGGAAAAAGAGACTTGAGACTGGAGATCTCAGAAGTACGGAGACCCAGAGAAAATATCGAGCGTCGATAGAGAAGGGAGTTGTTGGACCGTTGATCTAAGATGAGGGTCAATCAACTGAAGAGAAGGCACGACCATTGATTTACGGGACAGGTGTCCGTATATCGTCAAACTCCGGAAGGTTGGAGTATGGAAGAGAGATGGGTTTGAGATTTCAAACTCTCGGAGTCTGAAATCACGAATAAACCTTGACCATTGATTCAAAGGGAGATGATCTAGTTCGTAGATAAGAAGGACGCAGATTTGAATCGTCGTTTTGGACTCTATCGTCAAGATCGCGATATCGATGATCCCATGTCATTGTGGGGACAGAAGTTGCGAGGAGTTTAAGATATCGGGGGCAGACTGCAATTTGAACCATGGTTTCGTCAGGAGCACACATGGAGGTTGGAGGACCATTGAGGGCCCAAAGGCAGTTTGAATCCAAATCGCTTGTGACCGCGCCCACAATCACGTGGTCATAGCCCCAGGTCACACCAAGAGAAGGCTTATCCGAAAAGGAGCTAACGTCGGCACTCTGAGTTTTCGCAACAGAGCGAAAGAGAAGGTCGTGGGTTGTTGTCAAACCTGCACCAGGGAGCCGAGGGGGAATGTGTTTAGATATAGAGGGGGACCTTTAAGGTTCCAAAGAGTCTTTCGACTCGAGAATCGGAGATCCAAGACCGGGAGGTCATGCAACCCTACGGGGAAGTAGGGGGGTTGCATCAATACCTAATATCCTCACCTCACTATCAGGAGTACCTTTACACTATCAAGGAAAGCATGTAATTGATCTAACATTGGGTGCTCCTTTGACTGGTGGACCTATATATAGAGGCTCGCTTTTGGAGAAATGGGATCAAATACCAGATTAAAGAGCTCATGTAGAAGGGCCACATTCAACAAATCTCCTCACGCTATATGAGCCTTATTGTGTTGGGTCAGGAGGACAAGACATGGCAACATTGTATTGATCACAATGAACCGATACCCCATGCCCTAGATTGTTGATCTACTCATTCATGCAAAGGTGCCAAGTTTTTTAGCAATGTTGATGTTAAGTCATGCTATCACCAAGTGTCAATCAAACCCACTAATCTGTGGAAAACAAACTTTAGGTCTAAGGACAGTCTCTTTGAGTGGTTGGCCTTGCCTTTTTTCTTGATTAATGCAACTATGAGGTTCATGAGGATGATGAATGATATTTTGCAACCATTCATCGGTTCTTTTGTGGTTGTAGGGCCTAGACGACATCCTCATCTTCAATAAACCTTGGGAAGAGAATTTGAATCACATTCAACAAGCACTAAGCACCTTGTCGCGACACAAGTTATATGCCAACCTGCATATGTGCTCATTGTTGATATTATGGTAGTTGTGGGAGGTATTAACCTCCACGTGTAACCCTAACAAGAATAGAATATCCCGGGAAGCAAGAAGAAACCCTAAAGCATTGGACATAACCCTAGAAGACAAGTTGGCTAAAGGAAATATTTATTATTGATTTTTTATCCTCCAGAATGAGAAGTTGACCCAGACAGCTAAGGAGGAGCAGTATAAATATAGGACACCAGAGCTCATTTGACACCCATCTTGCAACTGTAGAAATTTAGTTGTGTGCAAGTCTGGAGAGTAGTTGCAGCTGCAACTACTGCAAAAAAAAAATTCGGTTTCAGTCTTAGACTCTCTCTTGGTTATGGTTTGGACTTTCTGCTTGGTATGCTAACTCTGGAGAGTGATACGCTACCTTGATTGGCTATTAGGCCTAGGGTTTGCTTCAGAAATTATTCTCTTTCAAGATTAAGGTGCCCGAGGGTGGCTTCGGCCTATGGTTGGGTGACAATATTGCTATACTGTCTATGTTTAAACTAGCACACCTACTTTTCTAACAGGTTATGGGCCCACACTATATCCGTACAGTCTAATCGCTGGAAGATAGATTGGAAGGATTTGCTTAGTTACAGTTACAATTGCAGTTGTAGTCAAAGTTTTTGCTGCAGTAACGAAACCCTAACCCTCTTGTTGAGGCACCTTAAGTGAAGATATTGACCTAATTTATGGATATCCTAGTGTGCCCTAACCTAGCACACCTCCTAGTACTCTCAGCAAGATAAGACATCAAGTTTGAGTTTTTGTTCAAAGTCAAAGGTTGACCAAGTCAAAGCAGTCATGACTTACTCTATGAAGTCAGAAAACAAGTTAGACGGGGCTTCTAACTTCAAAGCATGGAAGATAAGGATTAACCTCATCCTTTCCAAGAATAAAGTGTTGGATATCGTGAAAGGAAAGATCGTGGAACCACAGTTTGAAGAAGGAAAAGAGAAGGAACCTCAAAATGTTGCAATTATGGAGAAGTTCAAGGACAATGACATTAATGCCATGAGTATCATAGTGGACTCTGTAAAATACCACTTGATACCCTACATCTCTCATCTTGACTCATATAAGAAGATGTACGATGCCCTAACTAACCTCTTCTCAGTCAAAAAAATTGGACAAGTAATGAGTCTGAAGAATGAGCTTTGTGACATGAAAATGAATGATGATGATAGCATAACATCATACCTTGTGAGAATCTCTTAGTTAAGAGATCAACTACAAGCTATTGAAGAAATCATTTCAGAAAAGGAACTGGTAAATATAGTACTCAATGGCCTTCCAAAGACATGGGATGCATTTTCCGCAACCATTAACACAAGAAAGGAGTATCTCACATTTGAAGAGCTTTGGACTTTTTGTGCACAAGAAGAATCAAGTATTAACAAAAAAGAGAAATCCCAAAAGAAATATGATGATCAAGCCTTCACAACAAAATTCAAGAGTTTCAGGAATAAGAGGAAGTGTGGCTTAAGGAAGAAACAAAATCAAGAAAATGATATGTCAAAAACACAATGCTTCAACTGTCGAAGATATGGTCACTACAAGAACCAATGTCCTGAGTTAAAGAAAAGGAAGGAAACAAACAAAGCAATATTTGTCGAAGAAAAGGAACCCTCAAAGAAAGCTAAGCAGGATGAAGCAGACTTATTCTTCTAAGTCAAGGTAACAATATTGTTCAAAGTTAGTGTACATACCATGTTTACATAGTTCATGTATGTCTATTTCTCAGAAGATAAGATGCTCAAGGGAAGAAATACCTATGGAAGAATAAAAAGATAAGGATTTATATCACGATGACTACAAGTCAAGCAATACACATGAAAATATGAAGTATGTTGACAATCTTTTGTAACAATTCCTATGGAAGTTATTATACAAGTAACATCTTCCAGATAAGCTGAAATCAGAATCAAACCTGAAGAGACCCAGAAGAAGTCAAAATAGAAAGAATTCAGAAATCAAGAGGAAATTAGAAAAAAACTTGTGACACTTTTCAAAAGGCAATAAGGATGCAGACAGAAGTGTGGACTCTCTTAGACGGAGGACGCTGATTACAGAATTCCAAAAGAAGAGCATGCATTCATGTATGAAGCAAGTATTAGGAGGAAGATAATCCTAAACTGCTATGATCCATTGAGGATTATGAAGTATATTTCCATGTTCCCATTGAAAATAACAGCCATGATAAGCAGCACGTGTTCAGAAGAAGTCTTCTTTGAAAAGAAGCCTTGAAGTATCCTTGGTTGTCCATCTACATCCATGATCCTATGATGAAAGGAAGAAGTTGGAATCTTCAAGGCATGGAATCTATAGAAGACTCCATGGACCCAAGAGCTAAAGGGAAACATGAGGAAGAACATGAACATTCCAATAAAGAAAGAAAAACCAATTATTATACTGAAAATCACAAAGACTAACAGCTTGGTTTGAACCCACTAGAAGCAATCACGTAGAAGAAATGGAAGTTATGATAAAGAACAGTGTATGTAAGAAAATGTGAAAAATACTTATGAATGGAAGCATTACAAGATTCAGAGGTTCTTCCAGAAGGAGGGAGAAGACTATGACGACAGCTCGTCCTAGTAAACCAGATATACCTCCTGCAGTATCCATGGATTGGAATTTACATGTAAAAGATTGTTCTTCCCAATAAAGCATGTGAGAAAGAAGCTTATACCAGACAGAGACCTATGTATGCAAATATAAGAAGACCTTGTATGGATTCAAACAAATTGATGCAGAGTATCTCATATATAGCAGAAGCGTGGTGAAAAATTTCTATGACAGAGATAGTGTATCAGAATAGTTACTCAGAAGCCTGGGATGATGGATTTCTAATCCATGTCAAACTCTCATGATGAAAAAAGAAGTGCTACTTGGATATGTTTCAGTTTGATCCTTGCCACGATGTCATGAGATAGCAGGAAACATAAATTTTGAATGTAACCATGATATATTGTAATGATCAGAGTTATATGAAGCCTTCAGAGAAAACCAATGTTCCATGATAGACTGAAGTACATTGAGATCAAGCATTATATTCTCCGTGATGAAATCCATAAAAGAGAAGTGGTTCTCCAATATATCTCCACATATGAGCAGATAGAGGATATTTTGGTAAATCCTCTGTCCAAGATGAAAATTTTGCGTACTTAAGAAACAAGTTGGGGCTCGTGGAGACAAATTCCTTAATGAAAAAGGAAGAGATTACTCCCAGGTTGGGAGGGAGCACTGATATGTTATTGATTTATGGACTGTCATTTTTTAGTTTGAAAAATGGTCTAGGATGAGAAGTTCCTTTCCAGTTCAAAAATTGGTTTGAGATTTCTGACGGATAGGCATTTTCTAGTTCAGAAAATGGTCCAGATCGGACAATCATTTTCATAATGAAAATTTTATGATAGATTATTGTTGTACCATAAACAATGATTCCCCTTGTGGCCAATGTGGGGGGATGGTCTAGGACAGTCATTCTTCTTGGCAGTCACTCTGATTAGTGGTCAAGTAGAATGTTTTGGCTCGTTGGGCAGTCATTCTTTTGAAGTTCACAGTTGTGAGCAGTTCCGAAGAATGGTTTGTTTTGGAGGTTGGTGTAGGACAGTCATTTCCAGTAGGAAATGGTCCAGACAATCATTCCCTAGGGAAGACTCATTCTATCTAGGTTTCACTATTATTAGTGTCGGAGGAATGGCCTAGTTAGGTGAATGGTCCAGGTTCAGCAATCAAGGACAGACATTCCCTAGGGAAGACTCATTCTCTCCAGGTTGCACTATGACTAGTGTCGAAGGAATGGCCTAGTTAGGTGAATGGTACGGGCTCATAAATAAGGGACAATTATTCTTATATTCTTGAGAAGAATAGTCTAAATATCCCATGGTTGATGTTTTACATTCTGGGGGTAGGTGCTCTTCTAGATCTCACAAGAGTGAGTGGAAGAATGGCCCAGATGACTCAGTTTATATCATGATATTGTTTTATGCAAGTTTATATCAGATGATACGATTTCTATGGAGACTGTATGTCTCTGTACATTAGATGTATTCTACTGTGGTGGATGTGTTCCACTGGTTGTGACTATGTGTCACTGATTAAGTAGTTGTGTGCTACTTAGTGTGGTTGTGTACTAATATGGATAAACATAGTTGTGTTCTATTGAATGACATTGTTCTGATTTCCTTGTAGACTATCAATAGTGTTGAAAATGATTATCAGCGAGATGGATAGTCAATGTGCTAATGGAAATACATTCTCCAGACGGAAAATGGTCCAGGACATTTTTTCTTCTAGGATGTATGTCTGGATTAGAAGAATAGTCCTTGTATCCCATGGCATGGCTTCCAACATCTTTTGGAATAGTTATTCTTCTAGGACATATGTATGGATTAGAAGAATGGTTCTTGTATCACTATGTGGAGTGAGTGACTTATTCAACATCATGCCTGATTACTCAGATGAAGTATGGCTTTGAGAGATGATGCAGTTGATGTTATTAGATGATATTGATAATGATGATGGTGCTCGTGATCTAATCATGAGATGGTCTGTATGGCTATGATGATGCTACCGGTTGAATGGTATGTTTGTGCTCAAGACCATTGTTGTCAATACCTCCCTAGCTAGGAGGGAGTGTTGATATTATGGTAGTTGTGTGAGGTATTAACCTCCACGTGTAACCTTGACAAGAATAGAATATTCTGGGAAGAAAGAAGAAACCTTAAAGCATTGGACATAACCCTAGAAGACAAGTCAGCTAAAGGAAATATTTAATATTGAATTTTTAGCCTCCAAAATTAGAAGTCGACACAGACAGCTAAGGGGGAGCAGTATAAATATAGGACGTCGGAGCTCATTTGACACACACAGCTCGCAACTGCAGAAATTTAGTTGTGTGCAAGTCTGGAGAGTAGTTGCAGTTGCATCTACCACAACTTGTATTTTTGGTTTCAGTTTTAGAATCTCTCTTGGTTATGGTTTGGACTTTCTTCTTGGTATGCTAACTCTGGAGAGTGATATGCTACCTTGATTGGCTATTAGGCCTAGGTTTTTCTTCCAGAATTGTTCTTTGTCAAGGTTAAGGTGCTCAAGGGTGGCTTCGTCCTATGGTTAGGTGACAATATTTCTATATTGTCTATGGTTAAATGAGCACACCTACTTTTCTAAAACTCATTCAATGTGCTAAGAATTGAATATCTAGGGTAGATCGTGGATTATCATAGTGTGCATGTGGATAGAACTAAGATACAAGTCATTTGTGAAGCACTAGCCCAAAAGACACTAATAGAGTTCCATAGCATCGAGGGCCTCACCAACTATTAATGCAGGTTCATGTTGGGGTTCTTTCATATTGCTTGGCACCTTAGTCAAGTGACCAATAGTGGAGCCAAGTCCAGCTTTGTCTGGGGTGAAGCACATCAAAAATCATTTGAGGTGTTGAAGCGTCACCTCTAAATGGTGTTAAGGTTTAAGCTATTATTAGAGTTATTTGAATTTCATTATATAACAATAGCATAATATAGGATCACTGAGAAATACACAATCACAAGAGACACATCATTTATCCTGGGAAACCCTCATGGGGGAGAATACCCAGCAAAACTTCCTTATTATAGATAGCCAATACAATGCCAAGAGATAACTCAAACAAATACAGAAATTCCTCTCTCTCTCTCTCTCTCTCTCTCTCTCTCTCTCTCTCTTCTCCAACTGCAACTCTAAAACTTGTCTCTCAATGTACAAGTGAGTGTATGTCTAAGTGAGGCGCTAGCCTCCTTATTTATACAATTCTAGCATGTGTGGAAGTGTCTCTTCACTAGCAGGGTCGACTTCTTCTTCTGGGTGGTTATAACCACCTTTAATATAATTTGGGGCCTCTTTAATAATTTTGGGGCTGACTTATTATTCTCCCTATCACAATTATGTTTTGACCAATCCACAAAATGGGATTTGGTCTTTTACAATAGCCGACATGATCAATCCGCAATAGGGGATTGATCTAAAGAATAATACCAAAATAATAATTAGAATACACTTTGCAGTTACATTATTTCAACACTCCCCCTTAACAAGAAGGGTATTCTACAACAGCATCAGGTGAGAGAGAGGACAACATCATCAATAGCATCAAGTGGGTGAGAGGACAACATCATCAATATCATCTTGGAACACTCACTGGTGTATCTATAAATCATCGAAAGTTTTTCTCATCGACAACATCGTCATTCTCATTGGATTGAAATCATCATCTGCATCAATATGGATTAGTATAAAACTAATACATCATCATCACAGCACGAGGTTGGTCTCATCATCACAGCACGAGGTTGGCTCATCATCACAGCACAAGGCTGGCACACTACACAGCAATTAAGCTGGAATCACAATACTAGACTGGCTTTACATCACATCAATTAAGTTGGAAGAACAGTACTAGGTTGGCTTTACGTCACAGCAATTAAGCTAGAAGCACGATACTAGACTGGCTTTATGTCACAGCAATTAAGCTAGAAGCACAATACTAGGCACATCTCAACACAGCAATCTAGACTGGATTTATGTCACAACAATTAAGTTGGAAGCACGGTACTAGGCATATCTCAACGCAGCAATATAGATTGGCTTTACGTCACAACAATTAAGCTAGAAGAACACTACTAGGCATATCTCAACACAACAATCTAGACTGGCTTTATGTCACAACAATTAAGCTGGAAGCACAGTACTAGGCATATCTCACCACAGCAATTAAGCTAGAATCACAGTACTAGACTGGCTTGACGTCACAGCAATTAAGTTGGAAGCATAGTGCTAGACTAGCATGTCTCAACACAACACTACTCCCCCTTTCGAGGGAGGTCCTTTCGAACTATACCAAGCTTATCTCGAAAGTGCTCAAACTTTACACGAGATAGAGGCTTGGTCAACACATCGGCAACCTATTCATCTGTGCTAACATATTGGAGCTTTATGGCTCCTCTCTGCAACCATGTCATGGATGTAATGATATCGGATCTCTATGTGCTTCAACTTGTCATGAAATATAGGATTCTTTGTCATCTTTATGCACCTCTGGTTGTCACATAGGAGCATGGTTGCTTCCATATCTAGGTCGAATAGACCAATCAATAACTTACGAAGCCATATAGCTTCGCAGCTGGCAGAACACACACCAATGTATTCTGCTTCCGTTGTACTAAGAGCAATGTTGGATTGCTTCCTACTCTTCCATGAGATCATGGTTGATCCCAAACTGAAACAGCATCCTGAAATGCTCTTCATGTCAGAGACACTTCCAAACCAATCTAAATCAGTTTACCCACTCAGTGTGAAATCATGATCTCCATCATAGTTGAGACCACAATCTAATGTACCCTTAAGGTATCTCATCACATGTTTTGCAGCAACTTAGTGAATATGTCTGGGTTCTACCAGAAACTAACTCAAGGTGTTCACGACAAAACAGATATATGGTTTGGTGTTCATCAGGTACATCAACGATCCAATGATCTGTCTATACAACGCGGCATCAATCAATTCCGACGAAGTGTCGACCAGTAGCTTCAGCTTCGTTTCCATGGGTGTATTCATGGACTTGCACTCCAACATGTCAAATCTCTTCAGGATTCTGCATACTTCCCTTGGTTATGGAAGATCCTCTCTGGACTCTACCATACCTCAAGACCTAAGAAATAATACATTAGGCCAATATCTTTCATCTCAAATTCGGAAGTGATCTCCTTCTTACATTCGGTGATGAGCTTTTCTTCTCCGGTTAAGAATAAGTCATCCACATACAACAACAATATTACCGGCTCATCATTCATAACCTTGAAGTAGAGGTTAGAATCTGCTTTACTCTTGGTAAATCCCAAGCTCGTCAGAAAGTTGTCTATCCTACCATACCAAGCTCTAGGAGATTGCTTCAAACCGTACAAAGCCTTCTTCAACTTGAAAACATGAGACTTCTTGTCTTCAACTTCAAATCCTTGAGGTTGCTCTATGTACACTTCTTCTTCAATGACACCATTTAGGAAAGTTGTCTTTACGTCCATCTGGTGTAATTTCCACTTCATCTTAGTTGCAAGGGATATGATGGTTCTGATTGAAGTGTATCTGACTACAGGAGCAAATGCCTCTTTATAGTCAATGCCTTCCTTTTGAAAAAAGCCACAAGCGATAAATCTTGCTTTATACTTCTCAATACTTCCATAAGCAGCATTTTTTATTTTGAAGATCCATTTGGAAGATACCACATCCTTGTTCTTCGGTCTGGGAACTATTTCCCATTCATCGTTCTTTATTATGGACTGGTATTCTTATGTCATGGCATCTTCCCATTCTTTCTTCTGAATGTATTCTTCAAATCAGGTAGGCTCCTTCTCTAGGAGATCACACATCAAATCCATATAACTGGAGAATGGCTTAGGTCTCTTCACCTGTCTCATGGTTCCTTCAGGAACACCATACTTCTCTCCATCTTGAATAAGCTCCCTTGCCCAAGTTGGCTTTCTCTTATGGAAGATCGTCACCTGAGGAGGTTCTTGAAATTCTACTATGTCATGATCTTCTAGAATTTCCTCATCAGGGGAAGTTACGACTTCCCTCACTGATTCTGCAGCTCTGGGAACCTCCCTCACTAATTCTGCAACTCTGGGAGCTACAGGTTCCTCTTCATATACTTATTCAAGTTGGCATCTTCTCGATTTCTTGAGCGTTTCATATTCATAAAAGGTCACATCCCTGTTGATCTCAATGTGATGGTGACCTGGTATATAAATCCTGAAGGCCTTGGAGACCTCACAGTATCCCACAAATATTCCCTTCTTTCCTGAGGGTTCCAACTTATTTCTCTTCTCTCTAGGAATATGTATAAATACTGTGCAGCCAAATATTTTGAGATGGCTTACCTCTAGCTTATTTCCGGTGAACATCTCTTACGGGGTATTGAACCCAAGTGCACTATGGGACAATCGATTTTGCACATATACGGATGTCATTGTTGCTTTATCCCATAAGCACATAGGAAGATCTTGATCATGGATCATGGTCTTCACTGCTTCCATTATCACTCTGTTCTTTCTTTCTGATACACCATTTTGTTGAGGATTGTAGGGAGTGGTGAGCTCCCTCTTGATCCCAACATCTTTGCAGAAGTTCACAAACTCTTTTGAGGTGTATTCTCCTCCATTATCTTACCTGAGTATCTTGATCTTTTTTTTGGAAAGATTCTCTATCAAGGCTTTGAATTTCTTGAATTTACTGAACACTTCATCTTTTGATTTCAAAAAGTACACCCAAGTCTTACGAGAATAATCATCAATAAAAGATACATAGTATACATACCCATTGATGGAGGATGATGTCATTGGGCCACACACATCTGAATGAATGAGTTCTAGGACTCCTTCTTCTTTGTTGTCTCTCTTCGGAAAAGGGTTCTTGATGTTCTTTCCTTGTGCACATCCATTGCACACACCTTCATGGTCAACCTTGAGTTCTAGTAGACCTATGACTGCTTTTCATACTTATGGTAGCGCCTTGTAGTTGGTGTGGGCTAATATTCTATGCCAAAGTTCACATGGATTCTCAATAGCGTGGGTCATGGCAGCTTCTGAGTGACCCTTTAGCTTATACAAACCACCTTCTTCTTTTCCAATGACGATTGCTTCTTTCAATGTTTCTCAGCCCACATAAGAAATTCTCCATATATAAAGGCAACTTTGAAGCCTTTCTTTTCTAAAGCTGATATGGAGAGTAGGTTCTTTATCAAACCTGGTACATAGAGTACGTCCTTCATCTTCATTGAGTTCCCTGAGTTAAGCTTGTAGTTTGATTCTCCCACTCCCTTGATAGGGTATTGATAATCATCTCCAAGTGTCACTTTCTGAGAAAACTTCTTTTCTGAAATGCAAGAAGAATATATATTTGTCCTATCATGTGCTTGGAGGCACCACTATCAATGAGCCAAGTGTCCTCTTCAGGTGTTACCGATCCTGAGAGGGCCAATATTAAGACATAGTATTTAATTTGTTCTCTTAACATATTTACGGGTGGCTCTTCATATTCAACTACATGGGCATGGTGCCTCTTATTTTTCCTCTTGTATTCTTCTCGTCTTGTTGGACAATATCTCTCAATATGTCCCATCTTATCACAATGGTAGCATTGGACAGATGAGTAATCTCTTTCCTTTTGTTTTCCTTTCTTCTGGAATCTCTTTGGATGAGATTCTTTATGACTGAATTTGTTTTGGGGGTGAGACTCTTTATGAGTTACTTTCTGGAAGTAAGACTTCTTTCTTCCTCTTTTGGTGTGAGTAGCTAGGGCTTGATCTTCATCTCTTGCTAGTAAAGCCTCATGGTTAGCTACTCTTGTTTCTTCTTGAATGCATTCTTCCCATAGACCATCAAATTTTAGTTTCTTTGTTCTAGCACAAATCATTTGAATGAATGCATCCCAAGGTCTTGTGAGACCATTAAGGGTTGTCATTATAAGTTCATCTTCATCTATAGCATCTCTGATTGCTTCTAGTTGTTCTTTGAATTAGGATATTCTGGAGAAATATTCTTGGATTGATTCTCCTCTCTGCATCCTTGTATTCTTGAGTTGAGTTCTTAGATTCATCTTATGGTTTATGTTCTTTCCTTAATATAGTATTATTAGGGCATCAAACATTTCTTTTGGAGTCTTATTTGAAGACACATAAGGGATCAAGTGATCTTTGATTGAATCTGCAATGATTCTTTTGGCCCTGAACGTGTCCTTTTGATGCTTTGATTTGTCTGGAGCATCGTCGGGTTCCAACACTTCTTCTTTGATGAATCTTGCTAGGTCATTCTCTTCAAGAATGAGACCAATCCTATACTTCCAGACACGGAAGTTTTCCACACCTTCCATCTTGTCAACAAGCTTAGTGCTTCCAGACATCTTTTACTTGGAGCTAGGAAAATGTCCAAAAAATGAAAATGCTCAAAATCAAATTTTGAACTTACCAAGAGGTGCGCTTGGCTTAGGCGAGTAGTCTGGTGTGTTTGGATCTGAGAAAATACAACTTTTACCCCTCCAGACTTGATCTGCAGATTTCTGGACTAGTACCTCTGGTGCTCTGGTACTCTGGTACTTCTGGTACTTCTGGTACTCTGGTTTTCTGGTACTTTTGGTACTTTGTGAAACTAGGGTTTCACTTTCTGGGAGATCTAGCCACTGAAAAGTTGCCCTGAGGATGCCAAAGTGATCCTTGATTAAGGGAACACTTTTCTAGATGGTTTTAGGGCTGAAATACTTCATCAACAAAAATCCCTAATTTGCATGTACGACAACAGTGATGTTTTTCACTTTCTCTTGTGAAAGATGCTCTCTTCATCTTGGCTCTGAAACCATGTTAAGGTTTAATCTATTATTAGAGTTCTTTGCATTTCACTAGATAACAATAGCATAAGATAGGATCACTGAGAAATACACAATCACAAGAGACACATCATTTATCCTGAGAAACCCTCATGGGGGAGAAAACCCAACAA
>SNQJ01S0093877.1:0-10080 GCA_010110895.2 Picea sitchensis | reverse complement strand
CGTTAGCCTTCTTATTTATACAATTTTGGCACGTGTGGAAGTGTCTCTTCACTGGCAGGGCTGAATTCTTCTTCTGGGTGGTTATAACCACCTTTAATATATTATGGGGCCTCTTTAATATATTATAGGGCCGACTTATTATTCTGCCTATTACAATTATGTTTTGACCAATCTGCAAAAGGGGATTTGGTCTTTTACAATAGCCGACATGATCAATCCACAATAGGGGATTGATCTAATGAATAATACCACAATAATAATTAGAATACACTTTGCAGTTACATTATTTCAACAAATGGTGCTAGTCTTGATTCTACTAGATCTACAACAACTATTTGAAATTGAGATGAACACCTTAGATTATGTCGTTTATGTAGTGCTCATGAAACATGGACATCTGGTTCCATATCACAATTAGACACTCTTTGACGTGCTTTATAGATACCGCACCTATGAGAAATAAATGTACTCCATTGTTTAGGCATGTTGGTATGGAAGCATTATATTTTGGAAAGGAAATGGTCATCCACACCGACCACATGCTTATGCAGCTTATCTGGATGTATGGAAAGTTGTAGAACAATTGTTATTAGAATTGTTCCATGTGCCTTCAACAATTCCACATGAATTTCATTGACATACCTCTGGGTATGGCACTAACCGCAATCCTCATTTTTTGTGGACATGAGACTTCAAGGTGATCTCAATTGTATGACAACGATCTTGATTCGCTTCTACATACTAGACATTGGTTGTAGGTAAAAAAGTTTAATAATTTCACCTCTAGGGTGGACTTATGTGCCATTTGAGCTAGCTTTGTGTTCCTTTAGGGGAATTTGAGGAAATGATTTGGGAGACACAACACAATTGGGTGGTAGGGAATTTTGATGTGGAGAAGTCAATGGTAGAGTTGCATAAGTACTTCCACAATCCAAATCTCTAACAAGACATCAACAATTGTATTATATATTGCATTGCATGTGCCATGATCGCTAAACCTACAGTTAGGAAGCAAGAATTGTACACTTCTATGCCCACTCCAAATAAGCCTTGGGAGTCACTATTCAGGGATTGTATGTCAGGTCTTCCCTCAACCAAACATGCTAATGGTTGGTTCTTAAAAATGATGATATTATCACCCTACAAGAAGAGTGTCATAATATTAGCCATTTTTAAGCTTTTCTTTGAGCATGTTTGGGTTCATTTTGGGTTACCAGAGACTATTGTTTATGATAGTGACAACAAGTTCTTAAGTATCTTTGGGTCCAACTTTTGTTCCATGATGAACACCAAATTGACCAAATCCACTACCTTCTATTCCCATAGTGATAGACAAACAAAAGTAGTCAACAAGATGATTGTACACATCCTTAGAATGTACACATATAAACTTCCATATACATGGGATGAAATCTTTCCTTATGTTCAACATAACTACAATAGAGCTCTTCACAGTTCAATTCACATCCCTTTTCAAGCATCCCTAGGGTTCCAACCATTCACCATTGATTGGCTCCATCTGATGTAGCTCTACCCATCGTGTTAGCATAGGGAGAGTCCTCTAGCACTTGGAATGAGGCAAACAAAGAAACAAAATTTGTTGAAAAGATCCAAGACATCCAACAAGAATTTCATGATATTCTATAGAAAACAAATGAAAAGTACAAGAAACAACATGCTCAGCATCAAGTGCCACACAAGTTTCAGGCTAGTGACAAGGTATGGTTGCACTTCTAGAAATACCAACTCACATGATTGCATAGGAAGCTCAAACCACTTTGATATGGCCCTTACACCATCACCAAGGTTGTGGGTGAGAATGATTTTGAATTGAATCTTCCACCCTTTATTGACTTACACCTTGTCTTTAATGTGGCATTGCTTCAACCATAGCTTCTGCCTTTTTTGGACACTTCAGAGGTGGAAAAGGACTTGGCTTCTACAAAGCTCAACCTTCATTGCCTCGAGTAGGCTATAGTGGATTGGATCATGGGCACCAAGATGAAGAGATTTTTCACTAGTGCAAGTGGTTTAACAAAAACCAGATTGAACAAAAGTTTGCCCATCTAATGTAGGGCCTTAACGCAATTGGGACCATTGTTTCCCAAAAAGGAACCATTGATCCACGAGGCCATTTGGGACATCCAATGGGCCATTCAAGACTGCAACCATATAAAAAAAATGCCAAACCTTATCAAATTTATAGTGATTTTGTAGGCCTTGAACTTTTGATGCATTACTTAGGCCCTTCCCATTCATTTTTGATGATCTTCGTGGCCAAGCAATCTTTGAATGTCGAAGATTGTCAAGCATGCCAAACAGATAGAACTCGGAATAATATTTGTAACTATTCAAAGAACACTTAAAAGGAGTTTGTATGTGAAAGTTATGGTCCCAAGTAGTTGACATACCAACTAGGCTCCGTGAGGCCCACATTCCTTTCGTCACCTCAACTTCTAGTGTTAGGGATTTTGGATTTTGGATTTTGGATTTTAGGTTTTTCTCCTCTTAGGGATTTTAGCATTAGAAATAATATTGTTTCAACCACTTGTTATGGTCTTCTTGCACATAATCATAGCCTTTGCATCTCTTCTCAGAGATAAGGTATCACCATTCTAGTGATTTTATATCGCAATGTTTTACATTGCTTCATTCACTAATAGAATTTTATTTTCACTATAATATTATGTTGCTAATGTTATTTGTGTGTTATGTCTGCAATATTGTGTTCTTTCATTCCATTTTTAACCCAATCTAAATTAGATGATGAATATTTTGCTGCAAAATTTGGCATAGAGCTTTGAAATCTATTTACAAATTATTGTGTAAGTGATTCACCTTTATTTATATATAATGGGTCGAGCTACTAGACACCTTTAATCTAAAACTAGGTTGTGAAAGTTGATATATCAATGAACACATAAAAAAACCTTGATATAACAACTAACAAGTAAAAAATAGTTGATATATCTCTTGATTGCATAGTTACCCTATATGTGCATGCATATTAATATGGATATAGTACAATATGGGAAAAAAAAAAACTATAAAAAAAATTTGTACCACTTAAATATGGGAGTGTGTGTTTAAAATATCACTAATAGGGTTAATAAACAATCGAAATATGACGGAATATAACCAAATACGATTGAATACTAATGAAATATAGTCAAAATTTGACCTAGATATGACTAAAATCTGATCAAATGCAACCAAAATACAATCAACATATCTTGACCATAAGTGGTGTGAATATGCTTGTTGATACCTTTATGTAAAAAAATAAAAATAAAAATAAAAAGTCATTGCAATACTTCACACTACCCATTTCACATGTATTACTAAAAAAATGCCTCTTACAAAGTCGAATATGTTTAAAATCCATGCGTTTTGGAATTATTTCTATGACATAAATATCTCCCCATACAAAAAATTAATACCACATTGGTTAAGAGATGTGGCCCAAAATGACATATAAGCTCCAATACACTATAATCATTGTGTTAATGCAGGTAGCGACAAGGGAGCGGTGCCTCCTACTAACAATAATAGTTGATTTTCTTGCAATGAACAAATGAATTGCTAAAAATTTAAGTTCACAACAAAGAATGTTTCAAACCTCAGGTGAGAAAAAATCTATTTTTCCTTGGATCCTCAAATTCGTATCTCATTCTTATAAAAATTAGAGTTGGAAATTTCAACGCACAAAAATAAATGACATGAGATTGCTCGAGAGATTCTAAATCCTCTAGCAACCAATTTATTTGTTTTTTTCCAGGTTGTAAAGCCTAGGAAAACCCCCAAGTACTAAACCATAGAATCTTCAGGGCACAAGACAACAGGGCTCGAATCCATTACAACAATATACTCGTTATGAGTTGAACATCTCACTCACGAGAATTGAACATGGATGGGGAAGATAAAAATCATTCCTCCCAACCACCAGAGCTAAACCCAATTGAGAGAAACCAATTTGTCTCTCAACTTAGTCTCACCATTATTTAAACATCTTACAAATCCAATCCATCAATCTATAATTTGAAAATTTTAAATTCAAATGGGAATGGCTAGGGAAGAATGCTTTCGAAACCTCAAGACAAGGAAAACTCTTCTTGCTTGTGAAATGAACACTAAACTCTTTCTTTGGAATTGAAAAATGTATTCTCTTCATTCCCAACACAATTTTCTCACGTCCTGACAATCCTTCATCATTCAAGGCAAACAAAAATCAATTTTTAAATGGCATGAGCAGTAGGCTTCAACCCTGAATGCATTTTGGTCTCTTTTGGCTGAAAAATGCACTATAGGAAGTGCTTTCAATCCTCTCATTTTTACACATAGAGGCAAACAATGTTATTGAACACTCAATATGCTACTCAGGTAACTAAAACCTCTATCAATATTTCTACCAACTATGCATTGATCCTCACATCCTCCGAGGTTGTGCCATGCTTGAATGGTGATTAAAACATAGTTTTAATGGCTATTATACCTTTGTTTTCTTCCAATCCTATAAAACACAATAGAAAAGATGATTGAAAACCCAACAATAAAAAACAATGGAGTAGCAAGCAAACAATTAAGAAATGGAAGAGGAAAGGGGACATTATGCTCTTGAGCCCAATGCTTCACTTCCCAAACTATTGGGAAATTAATTGGCACATATAATCATTAAGAAACTTATTAAGCATTAAATCATTGATGAATTAAGGTACATAACCTTACTAAGTGATAAATGGGCTCAAACAACTGGATTTTAATCTAGGCCTCACCTAGGTAATCTCTGTGAGTTACTGATTCCTCTAGATTTAAAAAAAATAAAAATAAATCGTTGAGTATAGTTGCTTGTAAGACTAGATCGTTGGGTGGAGAAGGAAGAGCTTCATAAATTGAGTGATTTGACTCATCAAACATTGAATCATTGGGTATACATTCCTATGAAACATTTCACTGAGTATGCATGCCTATCTCCCCACTTAGGTGAGCGACGGGAGCTTTTTTTACTTATTTTACCTAGAAAATTAAATTTGTAATGCATGTATCTACCTAGGCATGCAAAATATTGCCCAACTCAAGAGTGAGGTAAAATTGGCCACTTGGGGTTTATGTTGGCCTTCATATCTAGCAATCTACCATTATGAGGCATGTACATGCAAAGTGCTTGGTTGGTTAAGGCATTGATTCCATGACCATAGCCATTTTGTCAAAATCTAGGTTCTTCACTCATCTTTCATCCCTATTACATGGATTTGATGCATATGTTGGAAATCATTGATATCTCACTCCATGAATAATATTTCAATGCATGAAGGAAGCCTATGGGTGTTTAGTGCACCTATGAGGGAACACTTAGTAAAATCGCCAATTTGGCCCAAAACTCATTTGCGAGATTTGCAATGACTACAAACATGTATAATATGATTGGAATGAAGATTAACATTTTAATTGTGTGCATGGATTTAGTGGTCTCTTTGATTTGGTTATTTAACATGCCATTCCCACTTACATTTCCAAGGCCAAAACTATGAATTATGTGGCACAGTCATGCAAGTTACCTAATAATGATTTTCATTATAAGATGCAGCTACATCTCACTATGATATACTTTAAATTCATATTCATCACAACTTCTCATCATTATCACATGCAAACATCACTAAGCGCATTCTGCTCATTCACTACTTGTATGGCCTTCGTGTATAATCTCATGTCACTCGATATGTCTTTCAATGCCACATGTTGGTTGTGGAGCCTAATTATCTTCTTGATTCAGATGTCTTGTTTTAGTCGTGTTTGGATCTCATTTCCTGACAGGGAGTGTGGGGGGGCTTGCCTCCCCACATCTATCACCCAGGGGGGGCGAAAATATTTTGGAGCCCCCCTCTGGCGGGAGTTCGAGGGCAGTTCCCCCGAAGAGAATTTTTTGGGAAAATTTCCTTGTAAAATATTGTAATTTTGTAGTCAATCTAAACCATTCATCATTAGGTTGCAAATCTGACGATAGAATTATGTTCGAGTTTTTTTCCCTAGAAGGAAACCCTCTTTTATGTGTGAGGGAATTGTATTGCAAGGATATATGTGAGTGAATATTGTATTCTAAGAGAGGATATTGTGAGAAAAGAAGAGGAAGTTACAAAGGAAGTAAGGATTGACAATTTGTTGGATAATAATAAAGGAAGGATTGACAATTTGTTGGATAATAATAAAGGAAGGATTGACAATTTCTTTGGTGGACGTAGCCCACATTGCATGAACCACATATATCTGTGTCTCTATTGTGGTGTATATCTTCTATGTTTCATTTCCGCATATGTTTTATTTTATTTCTCTATGATCCTCTTTTCTAACAATTGGTATTAGAGAGAAAAGGTAAATCGCAAGAAAAGAGGGTTCCTGATTCGAGTGGGTGCAATGGCGGAAGATGGAAAGTTTAGGGTCGAGAAATTTAACAGCCAAAACTATTAGTTATGGAAGATGAAAATGGAAGACTATCTATATCAGAAGGATCTTTTCCTAATGTTGTGGGGGAAAGCAAAGAAACCAGTGAGTATGAAGGACGAAGAATGGGAGGTTCTTGAATGAAAGGCACTAGGAATAATATGATTGTGTCTGGCAGCATCGATGACCTTCAATAGTTCAAAAGAAAAGAAAATGGGGGGTATGATGAAGGCATTGGATAAACTATATGAAAAAACCTCAGCCCCCAACAAGGTATTTCTAATGAAGCGACTATTTAATATGAAGATGTCAAAAGATGGGTTTGTTACCGATCATTTAAATGAATTCAATACAGTTACTAATCAACTAAGTTTTGTAGGAATGAACTTTGATGATGAGATTAGGGCTCTTCTAATCTTGTGCTCATTTCCAGAAAGATAGAATGTCTTGGTCATGGTTGTAAGTAACTTTGTCTCTGGTTCAAAGACTCTGAAAATTGATGATGTTGTTGGTGTTATCCTTAGTGAGGAAATGAGATGGAAAAGCACAGGTGAGACATAAGGCAATGCGTTTATCGTGGAGAATAGGGGAAGACAAAGGGAAAGAGGAAAAATCCCAAGGAACCATGGGAAGTCTAGGAAGGGTGGATCTAAATCCAGACTGGAAAAGATCAAGTGTTGGAATTGTGGGAAGAAAGGACATATGAAGAAAGACTACAGATCTCCAAAGAAACAAGGAGATGGACAACATGAGAAAAATTAGGAAGCAAATGTAGCAGGTGATGTGTTACAAGATGCCTTGATTCTTTCTTTATATAATATTATTGATTCTTAGGTATTATATTTAGGGGCTTCATTTCGTGCCACACCCTATAGGAAATATTTTCAAGATTATGTTCAAGGTGATTTTGGACAGGTTTATTTGGGTTATGATGAACCATGTAAAATTGTTGGAATGGGTAAGGTACAAATAAAGTTAAAGAATGGAAACCAATGGTTACTGAAAGAGGTGAGACATGCTCCAAATTTGAGAAGAAATCTAATTTCAACAAGGCAGTTGGGAAGTGAAGGTTTTATATCTGCATTTACAGAAAAGGCCTGGAAGGTCACTAAAGGATCATTGGTAATAGCAAAAGGAGAGAAGGTAGGTACATTGTATTTATGTACTATTGATGTTGACTCTTCTATCTCTTTATATTCTACAAGAGTGGATACAACACTGTGACATCATAAGCTTCGAAACATGAGTGGGAAGGGGATGCATATACTCCACAAAAGGAATTTGTTGCCAGATCTTAAACAAGTTGATTTGGATTTCTGTGGGAATTATGTATATGGAAAATAGAAGAGAGTCATATTTCTCATAGTTGGGAAGGAAAATAAGAGAGAAAAGTTAGAGCTTGTGCATATAGATGTATGGGGACTAGCTCATATATCATCTCTTGTGACTCGCATTTTTTAGTTACTTTTATTGATGATGCAACTAGGAAAACTTGGGTTTATTGCATTTGACAAAAATATGATATTTTTGACATTTTTAAGAAATGGAAAGATTTGGTTGAGAATGAGACAGGAAAAAAGTTGAAGTGTCTCAGTCAAATAATGGAGGTGAATATTGCAACAAGGAGTTTGATAATTGTTTTTTGTACCATTATCCCCTATTTCTAGGGATAACCAAGGAGATTGTGTCTCGAGGCCCTCAGGTTGAAGACATGGAGTAATGAGAGACAGATGACTGACATTGTCCACATGCATATACAGAGACCCACTTCACCACCAAACATCCTTGGTTCGTCATGATGGAATTCACCACGTCAACTTGCTTCCAAAAGACAATGGGTCTTGCTCCATGAGGTACAAGTCAGGTATTGTCGTAAGTGTCACTTTAATACTTGAGACATAGAGCATCTTGCATTTAAAGATTATTTTGATTAGAGAACAATTGCTTAGAAATTATTCTCTTTGCCCTATTTTACCTTAGTGGTTGACATTGTGCCCTAGTAAGTGGTCACCCTTGGGGAAAGGTTTGCTACTGGGAGGTCTCCTTAATGAGTCATCATGCCATTCTTGATCATACTTCATCATTTTTCATACTTCATCATTTTTGTCTCCTTATCTTTTGGGATTTTAGGGTGTACTGACCCAAGAAGGGATTGTACCTCATTTCATGGGAAGAAGGGGCTGAAGGACCAAAGGGAATGTAGCTGACAAAAGATAAAATAAAAAATTATAACCTTCTAGATGATCGCCCAAAGAGGCCTTGAGAACAATGAAACATTTATCTTAAAAGAATTAAAGACTTGTAAAAGAAAATTCCACATATAAAAATGTCCCACTTATTGAGGGATCTACATAAGTGTGTTATACCCTTTGCTTTACCCACATGGCACTCTATGTACCTCCCACTTCAAGTGAAATTGTGGTACTACCTTGAAGTCTTATGTTATCCATTTGGAGTACCCAATTGTTCTGGATTGTAATTAATTAATGGAAAATAATGGGCTCAAAAAAAGGTTGCATTGAAAATGAAGGTGCAACACACCCTCTACAAAGGAACCCATAAATGAGACAATATGAACCCTTGTATCTCACCAGCCACGTGCCCAAAATTCTTACCCCCATCCACTTCATATTCTTCACGTGAATTAGAGAGGATCCATCTGGGAAACACTCCTTGACTTGAGGAATGACTTACCCGATAGGTCATCTTGACAACCCTCCCATACGTAAACTTGGCAAGTTGCATAAGGTCTATGAGCACTTGTTTAATTTGGTGAGGTAGTTTTGGTGCACATGTTTAGGTGGCTCTTGTATTAAATGTGGTGTTACTTTCCATGATACATTTTACTTGAGACCCTTGGAGGGCACACTCATTTTTCTTTGCATGACCTTGCTTGGTGGACGATTTGGAGGAACAAGCCAAGCTTAGGCCTCCATTGGGGCAAGAAGCCCACAGGTTGGATGCCATGACCCACACCTTGGGGCCAGCTAGATGATGGATGTTTCCTTTGGAGGCAAGAGATGACACCTTGGACAGTGACACATATCCCTTTCAATCCCAATGACTTGACTTTGGAGGCCCTATCCCACACTTCTAGGGTTTGACGTCATGATTTGGGGCTATGGCTTGTGGTGGTGATGATGATTTGATGGAAACTTGGCACCTTGTGATGAGGAGGATCCGTTGCACCATTGAGAAGACCCTAGCACATGAAGGGAAGGCCTTAAGAGGCACAATGACTTCATCCTTATGCTCAACGACTTGCCAATTATTCCAAGACGTTGCCCTAGAAGGGATTGACGTCACCTTTAGGGTTTCTTTTTTGTGCAAAATTTAGGTTAAAATTGTAAAGGGGGAAACTAAGGGGGTCGGCCCCCTTGTTTTGTGGTTTACCCTAAATTAATGTCGACAAACTAATTTTAGAATCCTTGTATAAATAAAGGCTTGAATCATTTCATTTTATCATATCTCTTTCATTAGATAAGACAAACTTGGCTCAAATTTTCGCCCTCTTTGGTCATTTTGGACTATCTCTCTCTTGTGCAACATTTTGGATGTTTGTCTTGGTATATTTTGGAGCTATGGTGGTGCACACATCTTGGAGGCTTATTCTCTTGCATGTTGATGTAAATTGCTTGGTAA
>SNQJ01S0093876.1:42126-52740 GCA_010110895.2 Picea sitchensis | reverse complement strand
ATAATCCTCTTTGGCCATAAGCATGAAGTCATTTACCTTATCTTCACAGGAAGAGTCACTATTGATGTCTTCTGAGGAGTCATCATTGTTTACACATAAACTTTTATTTCTATCAAATCTTTTGGATTTGTACTTCTCTTCACCTTCAGAGTTCTGGTTTTTCTTCTTGTGTGGACACTTATTTGCAAAGTGACCTATCTTACCACAGTTAAAACATTTGAGGGGAAGCTTGCCTTGATATTTTCCTGATCCTTTCTTTAACCTTCTCACAAATTTTTCCTCAATATCATCTAAATCTGAATCAGTATCCTTGTGTGCTTTAAAAGATGCTTCTCTAGTAATGGATTTATCTTTGTTGATTCTCATTTCATATGCAGTTAAAGTTCCTAGGAGTTGATCAATGGACAGATTTTTAAGATCATTTAGTTCTTCTATTGTAGAGACTTTTGGATTAAATTTGTCAAGCAAAGATCTTAAAATCTTCTGAACTAAAATTGATTCTTCAATCTTCTCACCAAGACCCTTCATGGAATTCACAAGTTCTTGAACTCTTAAAAAATACTTGCTAACTGTTTCATCTTCATTCATCTTTAGTTGTTCAAACTTCAAGCTAAATGTTTGAAGTTTGGCATCTTTTACTTTCTCATTTCCTTCATAGTTGCTAATAAGTTTATCCCACATTTCTTTGGCAGTTTGAAGATGCAGCACCTTTACAAACTTGGCTTCTGCAAGTCCATTCAAGATAGCATTCATTCCCTTAGCATTAAAGATAAATTCTAACTTATCATCCTTGGAAGCCAGCACAACAGGCTTTGTATATCTAGTCTCTACTACATCCCAAACATCAACACCTAAGGCCATTTGGTATGTTCTCATTCTAACCTTCCAAAAGGCAAAATTTGTTCCATCAAACAGAGGAGGCTTATTGGCTGAAGTCCCTTCATGACCCATAAGGAAAAACTTTGTTCCATCAAACGAGGAGGCTTAGTATTGAAGACCATTCAGACTTGTCATGTTTAAGCTTACGTGATCTACCTTTAGGATAAAAGGAACCTCGCCTGGGATACCACAATTGTTGGACAACCGAGGGGATGGGGTGAATCAGAATTGTTACCGTGTTTAAACAATTATTCTTATTTAAACACTTTTACAGAGCACTCAATACAATCACAATAATGCGAGAGGTAATCAATAGAACATTTGACATCAATCACAAATATGAAATATACAGACAAATATTTCTCGAGGAAAACCATGCAAGGTAAAACTCTTCGGTATGATAAGTAATCTTTACATCAGTACATTATCATCACACATATGAGATCCAACTCATTGTGAGGCTACAACCTCCGCTTTGCAAGCTGCAACTTGTCGAGAGCACCAACTCTATTTTCTCTAGCTCCTTCTAGAAGGAAGCACCAACTCCCCGGTTTCTCTAGCACCCACTAGAAGGAAGTACCAACTCCTGTTTCTCTATCACCCACTAGAAGGAATAAAAAACTCCCTAAGTATTCCAAAACCAACTGGATGGACGCACTAACCATAGAGGCACCAACATGTATAACAAAAAACAATGGTTCTCCCTTGCACCACCCCTCGCCACCCTAGTTTCTTTGGCTACAACTATATGGAAGCTCGAACTCCCTGTGTTCAAGAACTATTTGAACTTCTGAGGACAACAATTCTCCCTAACACCACCCTACCAACCTCCTAAATATCAATTCATTGAAACTTATTATATTGATATAATGTTCATCAATGACTTACCCGGGCCCATCACTATTCTCACACCCTTTCCGCTCTGTCTTCATCAGTGTCCTCCTGCTCGCATGCCTTGTGCTTTCTATTCTTTTGTATTTTATGCTCGATGTGCCATGTTCATTCAATGCACCATTCCTTTTATTTCCATTTCAAATACGCATTAACGCCCTTCTACATACACCAATCACTTCCAACAATAGCCTCCATCTCCGCTTTATGATTTATAATGGCTTTGTGAACCTTTCGTCTCCTCCATGCACAAAGTGCCTCCTCGTGATGTTCTACATCGTACATGGTTCTTCTTCATCTACACCCACCGTGAACCCTTAATTTTTCTCTCAGCTTCGGGCCAAGCCTCAAAAGAAAACGATTCCGCCATTTCTATTCATCATTTGTTACTCATCTTTAAGTTTTATCTCACTCTACACATATTTTTGGTCTCAAAATTGCGGAATACTGTAATTTTACCTTCTTTACATTTCAACTCATTTTTTATTCATAACAACCAACCACACACAATCATTGCATGTTTCTTTTATGCACTACAACCCCTTTGGTTACTCCTCAAAACCCTAGAACAACTCTTCAACAACCTAAACGCCAACCATCCTAGAACCATGATTTGGTTCTACTAACTAAATCATAACTAAACAATTAATCATGAAGATCAACAATAGCCCTTCATTCAGATAAGCTCAAATAACCAACGCCGTTGGATTAAATCTGCTAGGTCTTGCATTTATTTCTCCATTTCACATTTCGCATTTCACATTCGGCTATTCTCAGGTTGTGAGGCACGACCTCCAAGTCGTGATCTCCAAAATGAAGATTAGCTTCATGCTACCTCCCCCCTTGAGCCTTCATCGACAGACCGTAGTTGCGACTACCAGTAATGATTCCCAACACATGCATTTCATATTTCGCATTTCGGGTATTCTGTGAAGAGTTGCCTTGACTCTCCTTTGTCTCAACCCGAAATGAGCTTGTCTTCGAGCTCTTCTCTACAACTCTTTGACAATGTGACCACCGGCGGTGACCAAGAACTTATCCATAAAGCACTTCGCACTCTTTTGGCACTTCAAGATTCCTATGATGAAGGGTCTCATTACTCCAAGTCACAATCACCGAAATGGATCTTGGTTCCACTAGCTCCTTCCTCCATCTTCCACAAATGTGACCACTAGCTATGACCACAACCTTATTCAAAATGCATTTTGACATTTTGGCATTTCTCGTGTGATGAAGTGTTTCACACTCCAAGTCACTTAACCCCAAAATGATCCGAAGGTATTTCGACGCTTCACATTTCGTGATTTCGACATTTTTGATGCAATGTGTTTCAGCCCAAGTTATGAACCCCGAAATGATCTGAACGTATTTTGGCATTTCACAATTTCTATACGCGAAGTTAGAAAGGTTAGGAGCCTCTTTCCTTTGACCTTTCAGTCAGCTAAATGCCAATCTTTCACCATGTGTTCTTTGGCTTCAACGGCCAGGATCATATCATAAATTCACGAGCCTTCATTTTTTTTCAGATTTTTGCATTTCGGTGATTTCACAACTGGATCGCCAGGATGAAGAGTCTCACTCTTGAATCCTCCACTTTCGCAGATCCTAAACTCAAATGGAGTCGATCAACGGTCCGTATTTCAGCTGCTTCGTGATTTGGGAACTTCGAGACTCATGTGATGAAGAGTCCTGGACTCTGACTATCTTAACTCCTAGACTGAACTCCTCAAATGATTCGTATCACGGTCCGACATTTCAAGGCCGGCCTTTGGTAACTTCGTGAATCCTGTGATGAAGAGTCTCAAACTCTTTGAGCTCCTCCAACTCTCGATATCTGAAACTACAAAATGAAGTTAGATTAAAGGTCCACAATCTTGATGATTCGGACGATCAACGAGAAATCTAAATGGTTCCAAATAATCACTATTTCCCTTCACCGTTGAACTTCTTCCATTGCCATGCCATTATTCGCTAAGTACCGTTGGATCGCGGATCTTGCCATCAATGAAAACATCCATACTATCTCTTCTCGATCTAGTATCGAGCTTGCTCTACTGTGTCTTCCAAAATACTTATGGTTCTCTCCTGGAATACTCTCTCATACTGCTTTCACCACATTGTTGTACTTTCCATAAATGACAAGAATAAGCTGCTTGTAAAACATGCCAAAAATCCTTCCATGCCTCTGTCTTTACAATAAAATTCAAACTTGCTAGTGTGTGAGAGTGTGAGAGGGAGAGAGAGGAAGACATGAGGGGGATAGAAAGATTGTGTGTGAGAGAGGTGGGAGGGAGAGACAGGAAAGTCATAGAAAGGCAAACAAAGAGTGTGTGAGAGTGTGAGAGGGAGAGAGAGCACACAGGAGGGTGTAGAGAGAGGTAAATGTTGGAGAGAGAGGTAGATATAGAGAGATAGAGGGGATATAGTGGAGGGAGGGGGCAAAGAGAGAGGGGAGGGGACCAGAGAGAGAGAGTGTGTGTGGAGGTGAGAGGGGGAATGAGAAAGACAAATGAGGGAGGGGTAGAGAGAGGTAAGAGGAAGGGAGAGGGAGACGAGG
This sequence comes from Picea sitchensis, assembly GCA_010110895.2. NCBI lineage: Eukaryota > Viridiplantae > Streptophyta > Pinopsida > Pinales > Pinaceae > Picea > Picea sitchensis. Next base: position 48,413 of record SNQJ01S0093876.1, on the reverse strand, counting down.
GGGGTGTAAAGAGAGGGGTAATAAGAGGAAGGGAAGTAGAGAGGATACATAGAAGGGGGTAGAGAGAGGGGGAGGTAGGGATGCTAAAGGACAAAGAGGGATAATAAAGAGAGAAAAATGGTAGAGAGAGAGTGAGACTAAGACCAACAAATGAGGAGAGAGAGGCAGTGGGAGAGGTGGGAAGAGAGGGGCATAGTAGGGGATGGAGGGGCAAAGGGAAGAGAGAGGGTGAGAGAAAGAGCCGGGGGTAGAGAGGAGTGGGAGGAGAGTTTGAGGCATGTCAAGACAAGGTCCATGTCTGGGTCTTTCCACGCCCTAGATGTATATTTATTTCCATGTCTAGGTCTCATTATGGATAATATGAGAGGGAGAGAGAGGAAGACAAACATGTGGGGGTAGAGAGGAGAGTGGATGTGGGAGATAGAGAGGGGGGGTGATGCAAGGGAGAGAGAGAGAGAGAGAGAGAGAGGTGGCAGAGAGAGAGAGAGAGAGAGGAGGGGGAACGACAAACAAAAAATATCTTATAGGAGCATGTGTACATTCTCTGTGTGTTCCTACAATGTGTGTGTGTTTTGCAGAATGCATATGCCTCTTTGAGTTCAAATCATTTTTTGGACAGATTGACAACTATATACCGTGACTTGGTTCTCAAGTATTTAGGTTCTGGATGAACATTATTTACTATTTTAATCTATTTTTCTATTCACATCAAAACTCTAGAATACATATTTCATCTCTCATTTATGCTATAACTTTTTCTCAACCATTTCTATAAAATAGCGATACCAATCGGGTAAGAAACCATATGGAAAGCCAATTCACTCTAAGTTTCCCATTTTTTCTTTTACACCATATTCAAGTTCATTGTAAAGATCTAAGTTTAATATGTAAAAATAATTTGAATAATTCCTCCAAATTAATAAATAGCTATTTCCATGTTTTATTGCCACTAACCCTTCAAGTGAGAAGCCATGAATAATCCTTACACTCACCCAGCTATATTCCCAATATATTTATGAGAAAAAACTTTGAAAGTGGTAAATGCATGCATTTCAACCGTGCCCTAAAAGTACGCTCTTCCAGTGGTAATCTGGACTAGACAATAAAATGTTCATTTGAAAGACCATTAGCAACACAGCAAAATAATTTAGTATGAACTAATAACTAAATTCAAAATACTTTGAATTCATCCCATCAAATCTATACGTCTTGAGTTGTTTTTATCACGTAAAGCTTGAGTTGTTTTTATCACAAAACGCTCCACGTTTTTTCGTACTATGCGTTTGTACAGTAAAAATAAAGCGTTGATTTGTTGGCCTCAGGGAGATGAGTTCTAGCTCTCCCTCAATGCTCCAACATGCCTAGCCTGGGTTGTTATTTGGTCCTTGCGGTTTGTTCGAACTGCAACGCATTTGCTGAATCATGTGCTTGGACTTTCTCCCAGAGGCCATCTCTCCTTCAATGCTCCCACATACCTGGTTTGGCTTGTTATTTGGTCACTCGAGGTGCGGTGCGGTGCATTTGATGAATCATATTCTTGGACTTTATCCTCGAGTCCGTGATCTCCTTCAATGCTCAAGGGATGGAATAATTACTTAAAATTCTTCCCACCACAACATTCTTCATTGAAATTGTCTAAGGAGTTATTAAAACCGTCAAATTTGATGGGCTCCTACATACCTAGCCTAGATTGTTATTTGGTTCTAGTTAAAATTCTTCCTAGCCATCTTGACATTCTTCGTTCAAGCTATCAAAGGAGTTATCAAAACCAAAACCGTAAAATTTGGCGGGCTACCACATACCTAGTCTGGGTTATTATTTGGTCTTTGTAGGATTCCCATGTAGCATCAAGCCCTTTCACTTTCTGCGTGTATATTTCAATTCTTTATGCTCTGCATATTCTATCATGCCTGAGGTGCGGCGCATTTCCTGAATCATGTACTTGGAATTTTCCTAATTCTACTTTGTTCTCCTCGTGATTGGCTTTCTGGATTTGTTGGACTGTATGCACATTTCATTGTTTAGAATGAAATGTAGCAATCACTTAGTCCAAGGTGACTTGGTGAGGTTCCTCAACTTGTCAATGAGAAGAACAATGATAGGAACTATATGCAAGATTCCAACACCATAATAACAAATATTTAGATTATATTTGATCTAAATTAATATTCATGGAATCTTGTATCTATGATTATGCATTAATAATTTCATTTGGTTATGGAATTTGGATCTAGAACAAGGTAAGAAGTGAATCATGGATTTTATAATTGGCCACTAATTGTCCAAAATAATTCGTAAACAATATATTAAGCTGAGGAATCCAATCAGTGGGTCCCATGAAGCCTTGACACCCAACCCAACTTAATCTCCATGGTTAATGTTATAACTGCATGTCTAGATTTATTAGCTCTAGAACAAGGTAAGTAGATCCATGGAATGTAATTTTGGATGGTTACTTTCATATTCACCATCCACATGAAGACTTGACATTATTCAATGAATGCACGATTTCCTAGGAATACAACCCAACTCAATTACCATGGCTAGATTTTTTCTTGCATGAGTGGATTTATTAGATTTGGAAAAAGGCAGTCAAATTCATGGTTATGCGCTAAATTTAGATTTGAATATTACATTGTTATGGGAAATGGACTTGTAGAAATGGAATGCAATCATTTCTAGTTGACATATAATTATGAAATTGTTTTTGGGAATGAAATGTAGCAAGAAATTAGTCCATGATAACGTGGTTAGGTTCCACAACTTTTCACTAACACGATGATTTCTATAATTGAAATGAAATATTCCAACACAATAATAAAACATAAGACATCAACATCTTGCATCCATGGTTATTCCCTTTACACATAGAAAACCAATATAAGAATCTAGACTATTTAAGAGTCAATGTGAGGTCCAAACTTTGATTGTCAAGAACAATGACCATCAATATAAACAATGATAAACATTAATGCATAATGTTAAGGATGTTTCCAACAAGGATCCTTTTGAGAAGAGACAAAGTAAAAATTTTCATTCCAAAGAAGAAGACAAAAAAATGGTCTTAAAGAAGCAATTGATAGAAGCTAACATGTGATTTTGATTATGGTTCTAATTATGAAATCAAATATAATGAAAGATAAGGTGGTGTCAATATTAACATCCAATAAGTCACAATTTGAGGTCAAACCATAAAGATAGAAAACATTGTTTTGATAGCTTTCAATTTCCCCTAAATTTCAACTAAGGTTACATATTTGGCATCGTCCATGATTCATATATACTAGGATACTAACCTTTAGATTGGAATGTTTTACATATTTTTCTTTAGGGTTTCTTGGAAAGGTGAACTATGATTAATATGCTCATTTTTTTCTTGTGGTATAGAGAATGCTTACATTAAGATGTGACATAGCTTGTAGTAGAAGGTAGAAATTATCAAGGACTATGCAATTGTTTCATTACTCATATATTTATAATATATTCACTCATACCTAAAATTGTAATAATATTTTTTTTGGACTTGTAGTGATCATTTTAGGAATTATATTTGATTGTAATGTTGTTGTGGCTAGTAGTTATATTTTATAAATGGAATGTAATGGTTACTTGTTGGGATAGAAGTTAACCCTTGTTGGGAATGAAATGTAGCAAGAAGTTAGTCGATGGTGACTTGCAAAGGATCCTCAAATTGTAAATGGCATGAACCTTTATTAGAACCAAATGCAAGATTTCAACACCATAGTAAAAAATATTTACACTATATCTAACCTAAATTAATAGTGATCATGTAATCTTATATTCATGGACAATCAATATAAGAACCATATTTTGTTGAGAAAAAAATGAAGGAAGAGATATAATAAATAACTGCATAGAGATATTGCAAAGAAAAACAAATACAGTGAAACCCAACTTCTAGTAATGAATAAGATAGAAAATCACTATAGAACATAAACTCACAAAATGGGGTAGCTTATCAATGAAGAGAAAAAGATGTTGACTACACTTCATTCACAACAATATTCACATCACACTCCATTTCTTGCTTAAAGAGCATCATTCACATCAATTATATATGAGAGAGTGAGAGGATAATAAATCTCATGATGCATGTGGGATAAATTGTTCTAAGTTTATAAAATTCCATAGGCATGTTAAACACTAGGACTTCCTGAGCGGTCACCCATCCTAGTACTACTCTATCTTGTGCTCGCTTAACTGCAAATTTCTAATGGGATCCAATGCATTAACACTATGTTGTAGGAATGTACATATGAACACTATAAAATCATTACATCATGTCTGTGTATTGAACCAAATGCTCAAAATATCATAAAATAACAAAAGTACACACCATGTACATAATGTCAACGTGGAGCACAACTCCAAGATAGATAAGTTATACAATAACTCCTTAAAGAATAGGGGAACCCTCTCCAAATAACCAAATACCATTCATACTTCACAATTCCCCTCCTCCAATAATGAATACATGATCTCTTATATGTAGCTATTCATACTTGCACATGAAGCCCCTTTATCATTAGGCCAACCCTATTACATATTTATTTACACATTACATGTACATTTACGCCAATATATGCCCCTCGTTGGGGTCATATTATATACATTTATCCATATATATGCCCCCCTATAACATAGTACCCTCCTTCACAAAGATTTGTCCTCAAAGCTTTGCATTTAAAGGATTCACATGTGATGAAACCAATTAATATGATTTTCTTTTGTTCTTTATTTCTTCATTCCATTTTTGATGATCTATCCATCCAAAATAAATTCATTTTGATCTTAATCCTTGGTGTTCAGTTGTTGCATAATTTTTTTTCCTTTGATTCCATGTATTTTTGTTGAATCTTCTCCAATTTGTAGTGGTTGTTGGTCTATGATAATAACTTGTTAAATAGTAGTTTGGTAATGCCTTGTTCCATGAATATTGACAAGTATTCCATCTTCTTCTTTCATAATATTGATATCGTCCTTGTTGTATTCCTTGAAATGTTTCTTGGTAATGAGGGTGTTGATATAGTTTAACATTTGACCATTTTTCTTCACTCTTCACACTCATTTCATCTATCTTCTTTTCAGAGACAATGACATCATCTATCATCTTTGCTTGGTCCTTGATTACTCTAGCCTTGGAGAGACTACCATCATATTTGACATGTACATCCTCTAGATGGAGTTCAACTTCTTCAAGTATCTTCTATTGGCATTCTTCAATATTTTCTTGTTTCTCCTTTTGAAGCTACAAGGTGACCCCATCTATCAAATTTTGAGATCCTTCTTCAATTCTGGCTTGCATTTTTTACTTTAGTCCATCTATATCTAAGGATTCCTCAACCTTCTTTCTAATTTCCTCTTGGAGTCTTTTGGTAGATTCTTCATCCAAGATCCTTCTTTCTTCTTTATTTTGACAATTCTTATTTTCTTCTTTCAATTTGATGAAGCCATCCCTTCTCTCTGAGAACGTAGAATGATAAAAATGCTCACCCTCCCTATGACATTATTATAACATGCATAATTATATTTTCCCTCTAAATGCTCCCCCCCCAAAAAAAATAATAATTTCCCTTCAAAATTCCCCCCCCAAAATATTCCCCTATTTTTCACCTCGAAATATTCCTTCCAAAATTTCCCCCTCAAATTTTTCCCTCCAAATTTTCTCCTAATTTTTTTCGCTTATTTTCCCTTAAAACTTAAAAACAAATTTTACTCTTTTATTTTGTTATTTACATGTTAAATACAATATTTATCATGTTTATTTATTTATCCCACATTTATTAAACATATTGATGAGCCATATAATTTTAGGTATATATGTAAACAATATACCTAATTTTTATATATCTCACATTCATTATACTAATAGTAATTTATATCATCTGTGTTATATATACACAGTCATGTTGTATTTTTTAATATTGTGTTATATCTTGTGCAGTATTTGTTTTAAGATTTGGAGCAAGCTAAAACATTAGACATCTGAGGAGAATCTAGCAAGAAGAAACATCGAGCTCGACATCCGAGGAGAATCTAGCATTTCAGAGGTTAGTTTTTTGTTAAATTCTTACAATTTACGAAAGCATATTGTGTATAAGATTATCTTTGAATCACATTATATTTTTTCATGCGAAAATTAAAAAACCTTAAATTTGTTTAGATGTTTTCTACTTTTTTCTAAAAAGAACCCAACTTTTTAAAACATTTGAGACTTTTTTTCAAAAAATCTTAACAAAATTCTTTAGGTTTTTTGAAAAAAAAAA
>SNQJ01S0093876.1:16883-32156 GCA_010110895.2 Picea sitchensis | reverse complement strand
TCCTGATTAAATATTTGTTGAATGTATATTAGTTTAATTAATTAAATTATCATAACTAAATATTGGTTTATGGGATATTGGTTTAATAAATTATTAAATTTTATGTTGGAAATATTAATAAATTTTTAATTATTATTTTGAATCGGTAGATGATCCATTAATAAAAAGGGGAAAATGTTGTTGACACTTAATGGAAGGATAAGGTGGGTGTAATTGAATGGAAGGATAAGGTGGGTGAAACTTAATGAAGGGAGAAGGCGGTGGATGAGAAAGGGGGTAAAGGAGGATATGAGGGGGAAAAACACTCGGGGAGAGGGAATTTTGGGGCTGAGCATTATTTTCATATTGCAAGACTCTATTGGAGCATTTTTTTTTGGGAGATTGGAAGATTGTATTACTGGTTTTTGGCTGGAGAAGGTGGTTGTAGGATTGTTACAAGGGGGCACCTATTGTTGGGATTTTTGGGCTCGGGGGCCAGGAATCCTTACAGAACCCTAGAGCTAGGGAGCTGGAGAGGCTATGTTCCTAGCTGGATGGGAGGTTAGTCAGTTTTGGGCAGAGCATCAGGCAGAGTTGGAGAACTGTAGTAGCATCAGTTAGAGGTATGTATTCTCATCATTATGTTGTTTTAAGTGGTTTATTATCATGCTGAGTATGATGAATATATGGTTTATTATGATGTTGAATATAATTTTTTTTAATTATGTTGAATAATGAATGGTTAACCAGTTAGAATAACATTTCTCTAATTAAATTTATGTTTTATAAGGATTTGTTGGATGAGACCTTACATTCCCGGCTCAGTGATGGCATTCCTGACAACACAAAAATGAGTTTCAAAAAAGCAACTGATGCTGAACACAATAGTCAGTTTGCATCTCGAAAGTAGGAATTCCAGAGTTCCAAATTAGTTCATTCTGGGCGAAAGAGTTTCACTGTAAGAAATGATATGTTGATGCTCCGAGAGACATATTTCAAGCCAAAAAATTATTCACTTGTAGGACTATTGTCTTGTTCTCTGAATATACAATTAACATCTTTGGGAATCAGATCCAGAACTCACTGTTGCAAGGCATATTTCTACTAGTCATCTCCTTCCACCTAGAATGGACTAATTTGGGCCTCTAAAATTGCACATGCAACTTGTGTCCTTGAAGGTTTTTCAACTGTGCAGAGGCGATTTATAGTTTTGTCCTAACTTTTAGTTAAGGGATATTCCATTTTCCTGCAACATTTTTTGTCTTCTTCGTCACAAGAAGCTTCTGAAAACTATCAATTTTACCACAGGATGATTCATAAAGGAGAAAACTGCAAGGATCTTGCATATTGTGGATCCCATGCCTGTGTTTGTGGCAGATACGTTCAATGTTTTGGCCCGAAGAACTGGGTCCAATTTCTAGGGATAGATGCACAATACTCGATGTTTTTATTTTTTTTTAAATGGATTTGCTATTAAAAAAAAATTCCTTTGAGTCTTCGTTGCTGCTTCTTTTCTGGATTTAAGGCATGTTCTCATTGGCATGTTCTAGTGGTCTAGTATTTCTGTGATATTGTGTTTCGTTAGGTTGTTTTTTCTAAGATGGAACATGTAACAATGATATGAAAATGTACTGTGTCAATCTAGTAGGCTTTTATGAAAACAAAAAATGGATTACACACAGTTTAAACCAACATTCAATTCTATTTGTAATGCAGATACAAAATAGCAATACCAATGTACAATGTTGCATCAAAATGGTCATTCTTGTGCCAGACATATAATTATTAAGTTTTAATGATAACAACCCATAATGCACGAAGTTTAGTACTTAGGTTAATATGTTACTATCACGAAAGAATGTATCAGAAACACGCTTACACCCACACGCTCCAATAAAATCTAATCTTCAACAAAGCATTTGCCGACAATTGGTAGAAAATGAAGTTTAATACTTAAGTTAATATGTTACAATCATGGAATAATCTATCAAGAACATATTTACACGCACAGGTTGTAATAAAATATAATCTTCAACAAAGCATTTGCTTACAATTAGTAGAAAATGATGGTTTTGCAACAATGGGGCTTCTTTGAAACCAATTCACGCTTATGAAAATTGCCCTCTGCCTTTCTATTTTCCCACTCTTTTATCCCCTGTAGTTTCTCTTCCTAGTTACTTAATCATTTTTTCCCGAAAAATGCCTTATTGCGTGGCTTGGCGGATTCATGCATTTCCACCAAATACTTCCCTTTCTCTAAATTGGCCCTCTATTGTTCTGTGTCCTACAAGTAGCAGCCAAATTTTCATGATATACAAATTGACAGACACACTTGTGCACTGGCTGGCTCAACATTGCACTTCTCTTTTTCCGTGACCTCCAAACAACATTCGAAGCTACGCAATATATAAATTAACACACAGGCTCCAAGGCTGGTGGGTTCAAGATTGCCATTGTTTACGGATGGAAAAGTGCTAAAACGAGCCATACCACATTTGTGTCACAGAAGCTATATTAAATGGAAAAGCATTTCCTCTATAGTTTTGTTTCCTACAAACAACACCCAGAGTTCCGCACTATACAAATCGACAACTAAACTTGTGGGCTACCTAGCTAAAAAAATGACTTGGAGTTCCGCGATATACACATTGACAGATGAAGCATACAACCAAGAACCAAGTAAACTCACAGATCATATTCCTAGTCACTGTTTTCTGTGCTTGTCACCTTCACATTTATTTCCAAGTATATATCTTGGCAGGAAAATGGGATATATGTTACATATGTGAATATATTGGTCCTTATTTTCCATCTTCTATACTTAGCCAAATATTCGTTTCTCTTTTCCCCGAACTTTATCTTTCTCGTCACTTATTCATGTTTTTGAAAATGTTTGGCTACATTCTTGGGTGGACTTGCGGGTTCATGCTTGCACTCGTGCGCTTATATCGTGATGTCGATTGATCACTTCCCGATTCCATACCAAGACACTTCTCCGACCGTGGATTCTTGGTAGGAGAACTCTAGATTGGACTTCTATTGTTCCATGACCTATGAACAGTACCGTCACTTCCGCGATATACAAATTTACAGCTAGACTCAGATCATACCCTCTTCTGTATTACGGTCTACCTATCATGCCCTCTTCCATGGTATACATTTTGCATCGAAAACTTCCAAGAAATACAACTTAACTGTCGGGTCCTCACGTCTTCTATGGAACTATTGTCACCCCATTTTGAAGCTCGTCTGTCCGCTTTCCATACTTCGCCATTTCTTCAAATTTCTTTCGTCGATCGTCAATATGGCGGGTTCAAGAAATATTCAGTTCCTAATCGTTGTTTCCCGTGCCCGTGCCCTTTTGCAATTAGCAATTACCAATTCTATATAAGATCTAATTTCTAGGCATGCAATTAGCAAGACTTAATTTCAAACATCATGGAATGTCATTTGCGCAGCGTCGGGCTGGTTTTCCCTATTCCATACTTAGCCACTTTCCCATAATTCCGCAAATATACAAACCGACCATTGAACTTCCCCATCATGCACTCCTCCATTTTACATGTTTTGCAGTCAAAAATTCCGATACATAAAATTTGACCATGGAACACTCGCGTATCCTGAGTATCCTCGTAACCCTTTTTTGAATATCGTCCGACCACTTTTCAGACCTTCCCATTCTTTCCTTGGTCTTCATTGTTTCCGTGACCTTTGCACTTGTCTATAATAAAAGAAAAACATTTGTTTATATATATATATATATATATATAGTTTCTAAATATGCAATTACTTACATTTATTTCTAATAGCTCATCATGCAGGAACTGTATAGCTTGTCATATATGGGAGAAAGGCTCGAGGATATCTCCTATTAATGGGTATTAAAACAAGATTTGCGGGATGTTATATTATCCCTTCCGAGTGTTGATTTCAAAATCATGAAAGGTCGTTCGCATGTCGTCGGCTTGGCACATTCACAAAACCTCCAATCCTTAATTTCTCTTCCCCGTACCTGCTACCTTTGCATTTCTAAATATGCAATAAGTAAGCTTTACTGCTAACATTTCATCATGCACCATAGATATAGATTGTTATTAATCAGCGAGAGGCTTGAGGTGCTTTCCCATTCATAAGAATTTAACCAATATTTAGCGGAGAGTTACATTATCAGATCTAAGTGTTCATTTCAACCATCGTCTGGACCAAACCAACGTTCTCATAAACCTATGGGATCAGCTCGACAACAGTTTTATGGAGATACAGTGAACATCTTCGAGTGCGAGGACTAGAAATTCTAGTGGTACAGGGCATATTCTTATTACTCAACCTCTGTCATAGAGAACCAAGTAATTTGGACCTCTGGGATTCCTCGTGCAGGATGTGTCCCTGAGGGTTTTTATTGTAAGGACCTCGTCTCTTGGTGCATCGATAAATTTATTTTAGACAAAATAATTATTCCACTGTGGGACCTCTCTTTTGTTTCTTTGTCACCTCAGGTCTTCTGCTAGATGTTAAGATTGTCAGAGCCAACATTGATGTTAAAAGGAGAAGATTGCAAATAGTTCCTAGCAAAGAATAATAAGTGGTTGGACCTCTTTCCCCATTTATTGGAAGAGTTGATTCTAGTTCCTGAAGATATCACAAGCTTGCAGGTTAGTTCATTTAGAAATACATTCTGTGAAATTGCCTGGTTGCTTACAAGAATAATGGGATAAAATTCTATGACAATTGCTTCCCAGATGACTCTTTATATTTTGTATTTCACAGTCAACAAACAAGCCATTTTTTATTGGAGCAAGTTAATTTCCCATGAAATTTGTTCCCAATTATCAAGATTCAAAAGGGAAAATAAATTTAATATGTCGTCCTACTTAGTTTTTGTGATAACGCATTGTTGTCAGTTTCCACAACTGTCTCTGTCCAAGAATGTCCAAGAATTCGACCCAGTAATGTTCTGGTACCAGGCCTTGTGGAAGCACAAGGCTTCCCACTATTTTTATGAGGTTTTTAATGGCTTCATGTGTGTTTTCAAAGTTTTGTTGTTAGGAGAAGATGCTCCCTGCATATCTGAATAGGCAACTAGTTTTTTGGATAGGAAGGGGACACTCAAACATTTGTATAATTACACTATGATGAGAATTTTTAGCTCCACGGAAAAACCTTCTCTCCTTCCATGTCACATTATGGACAGAATGTTTGTTGTAGAAGTAGCATGTCAATATAACTATTGGTTGCATCTATTGCAAAAGAAGAAAAAAAAATAGTCCATTCATTTGCCTTGGAAAGTAGGGGAGTTCGTGTTGGAAAATGTCAAAAAAATTAACAAATTCGCAGTGCATTCTATCATATTCAACCTAAGATATGATGAAATCATACGAGGGTTCGATCTCGATAATATTTTCTGACAATATTTACAAACACTTGGCCTCAACGATTTTTTCTTCAAAAAACACCTGCCCAAAAACAGAGACATTGGCGACAACGCTCCTGCTTCTGATGTCGATGACCTAGACACAATGCAAAGCTGCACAAAATTGTACACCCAACAGGGGAATGGCCCAGTGACAAGAGTGTTCAATCAGAAAATAACACTAAAAAAAGTACGACATCCCAGAGAATCGCTCCAATGGCCCACCACAACAACAAAGCAACTCATAGTTTTTCAAACAGAGGAGATAACGACCCTCCTCACTCAAAAATTGATAGTTCTCACAAGATTCCAATAGAAAAGTAGAGAAAAAAAATGTGGGGCAGGTGGAAGGGCCGTAAATTCAGAGTGAGAAAATGGAACTTGACACTGATCTGGATAGCATGCTCCGCTACCTTGATCATCTCGGAGATGCCATCTAGCATAGTCGTCCAATGAACATATCCGATACCAAAATTTTTGACAAAGATGAATCCTTCGTCTTCCAGAGTGTTGTTTTTGATAGCCAGTCCAAAAAATTGATAATTGAGAAAAAATGATGTGAAAAATAAGAAAGGAAAATATCGTTCAGAGCTTGACCTTGCCAACATGCGACCGTCCCAAATCTTTCAACTTCACAATGTGAGCGGATATGAACTTCATGATTCCATTGGAGGCATTGAGGTCGATAATGCCAGACTGAAGGACCGGGTCAAGGAATTGGAAGAGGCTTTGATTCCTATTCCATTGCTTGTCAATCCTTTGGAAATAACCATGCCTTCCACCCCTACAGCCAACTTAAAATCATCCTCCAACCTCCTCGCATTCTATAGAGGATATGTGGAGAACAATATCAAAAAAATAATGGAACTGGTTACCGAGGCGTGGAAAACATCACAAACCATCACTTCCCTTGGAACCAAGGTACACAGTTTGCTCAAACATTTGCAGGCAGAGTTAAAAGATGAATAAAATTTATGTTTAAAGACATTCCTTTCTTTTGGCACCATTGTCAACAATATGAAAGAAACAAAAAGAAGACAACAAGATCTTCCATCCAAAAACTGGATCGGTCAATTAAATGCATGCTTGAAAGAAAAAGTGAAGAACTTGCATCTCATTGTCCAGTCATGTGAACAAGCCATATCAAAGATACATAAATTATTCACAAGGATGTCAAGAATAAACTTGGCCGGAAATACCAATGACTTCCAAGACCCCAACTTAATCGCAAACTCCTTGCCCTTAACTAGGAAAGAATTCGATAAACAGGTTGATATGTTTAAGGCGTTGTCTCTGGAAAAAAATTACAACATCCTTGAATATGGTCAAGCTCACGTCGACGACTAGCTAGTCAACTATTCAGTACAGAATGAGGAAATTCATCAGGTTTTGTGTAATCTTTCTATCGACTTCCAGGAATTAGAAAATGATCTTTTCAACATAAAAATATGGAATGATATCAATGTCGCTCCAATGAGAAGCTACATTGAAGAATGGATCGAAAGGGAATTGAAGCAGGCCGGGGACGAAAGGAAGCAACCACTTGCCAGGATTCCAGCAGTCGTCGACAACATCAATGAAACGGTAGCCTTAAGAAAATATCCAAAGGGCTCATATGTACCATCACTGTAAGTCTACTGATTGCATACTACTTTGTTTATAGACCCATTTACTCCAGTTTTTTAAATAGAAATGTCTAGGCAAACACTTATACCTTTCAAAAAAAATTTTGAAGGTATTGCACTCTATCTTCTTTCTAGAGTCTTGTTTCTTGTACATATTTCTCTAATGGTGTTTGGGAGCCCCAATCCCAGTCTACATGACAAACGCATTGAAATTTCCATTAATATGTAACAAACTTTTAATTTTTTTTATATATTTCAAAATTTCGAGTAGTATGTAACAAACTTTTATTTTTTGACATATTTCAAATAAAATTGTTTTCTTATCTCCTTTTAAATTTATGTCTTCATACATTTTTATCTTTCACCAGTCTATATGAGAAATGCATTTAAATTTCCAATTTTTTTCTTCACTATGATCAAATTTGTATTTTGTTATATACTTTCAAAAAATAAATGGTGCTCTACATGCCAAGCGTCATTTGCTGCATGGATAAATTTCCAATTTTTTTCTTCCACTGTGAACACATTGTATTTTCTTATATACTTTAAAAAAATAAATGGTTCTCTACATGCCAAGCGTCATTTACTGCATGGATACCAAATGTGCTTCATGTTGCTTGCCACATCTTTGTTACACTTTTCCTATCTCTCAGCGGGGTCGCACCTTGGCGCTAACGAAATTTTATGTCCCATGTTCCATGATATACATGTTGAACACAACATTTCCATGATATGCATTTTTCACTAAACACTTCCGTCATTTACTTCCACAATTTACCTTGCTCTGTGGGGTCGCGCCTTTGCGCTAACGAAATTTTATGCCCCATGTTCCATGATATACATGTTTCACACAACATTTCCCTTGCACATGTTCCGTCATATACATGTTGCACACAACCTTTCCATGATATACATTTCACGTGTTTACATTTCAACCCCATTTTCCACAATAATTTACTTTGTAAACCTGTTGACATGAACTATGCTACCACACAACCTTGTTAAACTTAGAGTTATTTTCCTATAAAAAAATTAAACCTCAATTTCTTAGGCTTACAATTAAATGAAAATTGGACTCCCTTATTAGATTAATAAGAATTAATTTTGCATGCTTAGAAGTAACTGAAAATTTGGTACCACTTATAAAATTTAATTATCACACAATGTGCATTTGACGTTTAAGTAGGTTGTGATTTTTAGGATACTTGGAATTTTTTAATTTTATACGACGGATTGGTCTCTCTCGAAATTAACTTATACAATTAGAATAATACCACATCCAAATCTTAAATCTGATAAGATGCGATAATAATAAAATTATTTGATGTTTATAGGATGGATTGATTGGTTCCTCTCTCAAAATTAACTCAATTAATTCTTATGATCATAATAAATCCCACCATACAAATCTTATATTTGAAAATAATAAAATGATAATTAACTCATATGATTATAATAAATATCACCACACAAATCTTATATTGAAAATAATAAGAGTATCATTTTATGAGTATTATTTAAAATAATAAGATTATCATTTTATGAGTATTGTTTTTTATTGTGAAATTTGATTTTAAATATTTATATCAAAATTAAAATATATAACTCAAATTATTGAACATATCTTTCTAGTATGTTAATTTATAAGCTAAAAATTTTGAGACAACTTTTTCAATATATATAGGTTTGAAGCCATTACAACATACTCATTTATAGGCTTTATTCATGTCATTATGTGAATTGAACTCAAATTGGGAAGGATAACAAGCATTCCTCACAACCATTCAAGCTACACTCAATTGACATAAGACCATCGTTTATATTTCAACTTATAAATAGCTAAAAGAATTAATGATATATATTGAGAACTTTATTTTCAATGAATAACTTTATCACCTAACTCGGTTATTTGATTTAACATTATTTTCAATGAAGAACTTTATCAACTAAGTCAATTATTTATAAATGTAATAATCTTTTAACATGTTAATGAAATTTTTTGTCACATAAGTCAATTTTAGTGACAAATTTTCATTTTTTTAATGGGTATGTAGTGTACCTACTATATTTAATTAGAAGTTATATCTAAATGTTTAAGTTTTGGTTTTTTTCATTGAAATCAACCACATAAATTTGTACTAAATTGTAATTTTTGTTGTTTAAATTACATTTTTGAATGTATAAATGAATGAAATGTATTGAAAAACCTTGTGACATCTAGATTATGAAAACTTAGTCACTCAAATATGTAGATCAATAATTTCTAATCAAATTTCAGGCAAAAATCCATAAAAAATATCTAAAAAAGAGGTAAAACTTAGAACATTTACATCATAACTATTTAATTATGTTTCTTTTGCTGATTCATTCATTATTTAAGAACCCCCAAATGTATAAGAACCTTGGACATCTATTATTCTTCAATGAAAAAGACTATCAAAAACTAGATATGTAGGCATTGAAAGAAACAACTTACCTATTGATTATGTCATCGATGGAGCCATTGATCTAGAAACGCCACTAACTACGAGAGAAGCATCAACACTTCAAGATGCACAAGTAGGGTTTGTACTAGGTCTTTCTTCACCTACATTATTAACACGAGGCTTAGCACGGTTTTGCACCCGCATCAAACTTTGAATACCAAGTAACCAATATATGAAAGCAGGCATTACCAATGTTTCTTGCTCGCACACGTGCATGAGTTACTACATTGGTTTGAGCTTTTTAGATCTCCTCACGTTGCTCCATATAATACAAGATAGTGTTGGGGAATAAGGGTGATAACAATGCTTTGGGATACAAGGTTATAAACTTTTGGCCAAGAGGAAACGTATACCCACATTGTCCCAACTCCAACATAAGTTTATTATTATTAAGTAGTGTAAGCACATTCTTATATCGGATAACTTTGAAATACCCACATATTGTCCCAGCTCTAACATAAGTTTATTATTATTAAGTAGTGTAAGCATATTCTTATATCGGATAACTTTGAAACATTGAATTGAGAAAAGATATTTTTTCTTTCAATAAATACAAGTAAAAAGGTTTGCCAAGAAAGAAGTAGTATTGCTCGCCTATCTAGCTTGCTAAATGGGCACCTCTAAGCTCTTGGCCAAACAATAAGACTTGTAGTCATTGGAATTCCATGAATCGATCACGAACTACTAAATTTAATAACTTAACCAACAAATATAAGTGAACGAGCCACGATGGATAAAGACATGAATAATGATCATGAAAAATATTAAAATTACCTTGGCTAAAGGCCCTTTAGGACATAGATACAAGGCATCCTCATCGACCAAGATACAAGGCATCCTCATCGACCAAGCATTCTAGTACTTCCTGTGATAACCTAAGTGTTTCACTACATTATTTAGTGTCATGATATCCCAATAATTTATGACTTAGAATTATGTGGGTGGGAGACAAATAGTCATGTTATTAATGAATTAATTAAACATTAATAATAAAGTCATCCCCAAAACCTCATTCTATGTCTTTTGAGCCGTGGTCATGACATGAGATTCTTGTATGAATAATCCACACGGTATACATCCATTGAAAAATATGAGAGTGTAGAGATAAATAGTGGTACGATTAAATATCTAAGGTTCATTGGTTGCTAATTGCTCATTAAATATCATGGATGTTCATTATGAGCAGCGCATACCGACATGGTAGTGTTTCTATCATGTCCACAAGATCAATGGAATATCTACGATAGGGTAGTCAGGGATGCTTGCATATACCAGAGGGTGGTCAGGAATGCATGCATGATGCAGAGGTCAACATGTTCCATCACTGCTATTGTTCTACTACATTATTTAGTGTCATGACATACTAACAATTTATGACTAAGGTTTGAATGTTTGGGGGAGAAAAATAGGAATGTTTTATGAATGAATTAATGAAACATTGATAATAAAGGTGTTCCTACTGCTTTGTGTTCTTGTTTACTTAAGATATACACCTAGCCCTTCTCTTTCATCCAAATTCATCTATCCATTAATTATTAATGCCTAACGAAGCATCTCAATTTGGTTTTGATTAGTACTATGTTGAGTAGAATGAATACTGTGCTAACTACTAGAGATGTAGAATACCACCTAGCCCTTCTCTTTCATTCAAATTCATCTATTCCTTAATTATTAATGCCTGCTAAAGCATCTCAATTTGATTTTGATTAGTATTATGATGAATAGAATGAACACTGTGCCAACTACTAGAAATGTAGAACACCAAAGCAGTGGAGGTGGAATGCATCATTCAACACTGCAAAACATAAGGCTAAGCACGAGCCACTACTATTGAACGTCATAGCAGAAAAATATTTTGAGGTCAACTTCGAGTGAATATTGCTTCTTCATGAAAACCCTAACTCATTCTCTACGTAAATCCCATGCCCACTGGACAAAATATCAATGACAATTATGATGGCATTTTAGATGGATAGTTAGTCAAATTTTGCTTGTTCCTCTCATTATAATACAATTTCCCTTTTCAACTTGTATCTTGTACATGTGAAGAAGTGAAATGGATTTCTTAGAAGGCATGTGAAAAGTCTCCCCTCTAAAGGAATTTAGATTTCTTGGACACTTTGGAAGATCCAGGTGGATATCGGTGGCCAGCCACCTTTTCCAATTGGCTCAAAACAATTTTCTGGCAATTTTGGTAATTTACTATTTTTAGCAGTTTTTAACTTCTAGGGCCATTTTGAGGCTCTAAACGACATTTTTGGGAAAACAGAGAGTAATATGAAAATTCCTTAGATGTTTCTTCCAAAATTAATCTCCTCGACTATACCTTTCCAACGGGCTATCATGCGGCTAAAACAGAGATCGTATGCAAAAGTTACGACCTCGGGAAGTTGATGTACTAACTTACCCAAATGGGACCCACATGACTTTTGGCGCTTTATCTCCTAGGTTTCGGTTTTTGGATGTCTAGAGTTTCTGGAATTTATGTTTATTATAAAAATGCCTTGAGAGACTCACTGTAATGATCTTGTTGTGAATGAGAGTAGCCGTCACATCTCTTCTCAGAGATAAGCTATCACCATTCTAGCGAGTCTTTCACTCTGTATTTTTACAGTCTTTGTACATTTATTTCATTAATAGAAATTGTGTGTTATTGTATATATGTGTTTATGGTTGCTTCTCTGATACATTTTTTTTATGTTATTGAATATCTGTGATATCTCTGTGCATTTATTTATTATATCTCTACTTTCATTTCGTGCCGAAAATAATCTGGATCAGTGGTATCAGAGCAAGTTGCTCTTGATCGTTTTTTTTTTCAGTGCATGTCCCCAATGAGGTCCGAGTATAGCAAGTTGGGTCTCGAGGTTGTCTCTTTGGAAGACAGTCGCTCTCACACACCCAAGAAACCCTCCATGGTGGAAGAAAAGAAAAACGACGGAGCAGACAATCCTATCAATTTGTTGCTTGAGCAAGCTCTCACGCGACAGAGGGACGATCATATCAATCTGTTGCTTTTTAGATCTCCTCACGTTGCTCCATATAATACAAGATAGTGTTAGGGAATAAGGGTGATAACAATGCTTTGGGATACAAGGTTATAAACTTTTGGCCAAGAGGAAACGTATACCCACATTGTCCCAACTCCAACATAAGTTTATTATTATTAAGTAGTGTAAGCACATTCTTATATTGGATAACTTTGAAGTACCCACATATTGTCCCAGCTCCAACATAAGTTTATTATTATTAAGTAGTGTAAGCATATTCTTATATCGGATAACTTTGAAACATTGAATTTAGAAAAGATATTTTTTCTTTCAATAAATACAAGTAAAAAGGTTTGCCAAGAAAGAAGTAGTATTGCTCACCTATCTAGCTTGCTAAATGGGCACCTCTAAGCACTTGGCCAAACAATAAGATTTGTAGTCATTGGAATTCCATGAATCAATCACGAACTACTAAATTTAATAACTTAACCAACAAATATAAGTGAACGAGCCACGATGGATAAAGACATGAATAATGATCATGAAAAATATTAAAATTACCTTGGCTAAAGGCCCTTTAGGACATAGATACAAGGCATCCTCATCGACCAAGCATTCTAGTACTTCCTATGATAACCTAAGTGTTTCACTACATTTTTTAGTGTCATGATATCCCAATAATTTATGACTTAGAATTATGTGGGTGGGAGACAAATAGTCATGTTATTAATGAATTAATTAAACATTAATAATAAAGTCATCCCCAAAACCTCATTCTATGCCTTTTGAGCCGTGGTCATGACATGAGATTCTTGTATGAATAATCCACACGGTATACATCCATTGAAAAATATGAGAGTGTAGAGATAAATAGTGGTACGATTAAATATCTAAGGTTCATTGGTTGCTAATTGCTCATTGAATATCATGGATGTTCATTATGAGCGGCTCATACCGACATGGTAGTGTTTCTATCATGTCCACAAGATCAATGGAATATCTATGATAGGGTGGTCAGGGATGCTTGCATATACCAGAGGGTGGTCAGGAATGCATGCATGATATAGAGCTCAACACGTTCCATCACTGCTATTGTTCCACTACATTATTTAGTGTCATGACATACTAACAATTTATGACTCAGGTTTGAATGTTTGGGGGAGACAAATAGGAATGTTTTATGAATGAATTAATGAAACATTGATAATAAAGGTGTTCCTACTGCTTTGCGTTCTTGTTTACTTAAGATATACACCTATCCCTTCTCTTTCATCCAAATTCATTTATCCATTAATTATTAATGCCTACTGAAGAATCTCAATTTGGTTTTAATTAGTACTGTGATGAGTAGAATGAATACTGTGCTAACTAATAGAGATGTAGAACACCACCTAGCCCTTCTCTTTCATCCAAATTCATCTATTCCTTAATTATTAATGCCTACTAAAGCATCTCAATTTGATTTTGATTAGTACTATGATGAATAGAATGAACATTGTGCCAACTACTAGAGATGTAGAACACCAAAGGAGTGGAGGTGTAATGCATCATTCAACACTGCAAAACATAAGGCTAAGCACGAGCCACTACTATTGAACGTCATAGGAGAAAAATATTTTGAGGTAAAGTTCGAGTGAATATTGCTTCTTCATGACATCCCTAATTCATTCTCTATGTAAATCCCATGCCCACTAGACAAAATATCAATGACAATTATGATGACATTTTAAATGGATAGTTAGTCAAATTTTGCGTGTTCCGCTCATTATAATACAATTTCCCTTTTCCATTTGTATCTTGTACATGTGAAGAAGTGAAATGGATTGCTTAGAAGGCATGTGAAAAGTCTCCCCTCTAAAGGCATTTAGATTTTTTGGACACTTCGAAAGATCCAGGTGGATATCGGTGGCCACCCACCTTTTCCAATTGGCTCAAAACAATTTTCTATCAATTTTGGTAATTTACTATTTTTAGCAGTTTTTAACTTCTAGGGCCATTTTGAGGCTCTAAACGACATTTTTGGGAAAATGGGGAGTAATATGAAAATTCCTTAGATATTTCTTCCAAAATGAATCTCCTCGACTATACCTTTCCAACGGGCTATCATGTGGCTAAAACAGAGATCGTATGCAAAAGTTACGAGCCCGGGAAGTTGATGTACTAACTTACCCAAATGGGGCCCACATGACTTTTGGCGCTTTATCTCTTAGGTTTAGGTTTTGGGATGTCTAGGGTTTTTAGAATTCCTGTTTATTGTAAAAAGGCCTTGAGAGACTCATTGTAATCATCTTGTTGTGAATGAGAGTAGCCGCCACATCTCTTCTCAGAGATAAGCTATCACCATTCTATCGAGTCTTTCACTCTGTATTTTTACAGTCTTTGTACATTTCTTTCATTAATAGAAATCATGTGTTATTGTATATATGTCTTTATGGTTGCATCTCTGATACATTTATGTTATATTATTGAATATCTCTGATATCTCTATGAATTTATTTATTATATCTCTACTTTCATTTCGTGCTGAAAATAATCTGGATCAGTGGTATCAGAGCAATCTGCTCTTGATCGTTTTTTTTTCAGTACATGTCCCCAACGAGGTCCGAGTATAGCAAGTTGGGTCTCGAGCTTGTCTCTCTTGAAGACAGTCTCTCTCACACACCCAAGAAACCCTCCATGGTGGAAGAAAAGAAAAACGACGGAGCAGACGATCCTATCAATCTGTTGCTTGAGCAAGCTCTCACGCAACAGAGGGATGAAATGATGGAGAATTTTTCCCACAT
>SNQJ01S0093875.1:49949-67522 GCA_010110895.2 Picea sitchensis | reverse complement strand
GTCTTCTGTAGATTTCCTTTATCCCTGCAAGTGTGCTAGCCAGAGATTTGGTTGAGGTGTCCCTGCTCAGACAGAAAGGGACCACAACACCTTGTCTTCTGTAGGTTTCTTTACCTCTACAAGTGTGTTAGTCAGGGATTGGATCTAGGGTTCCTACTCAGAAAGGAAAGAACCAAACATCCTATTCACTGTATGCTTTTCCTGTGTTAGCCAGAAACTGGGTTAGAGATCCCTGCTCAGAAGGAAGGGAATCAGGTTGCCCTGTTCTTTGTAGACTTCAATATCACAAGTGTGCTAAACAGAAGTAAGGCCCAAGGCTCCTGCTCAGATAGAAAGGAACTAAGTGCTTTGTTCTCTGTTAGATAGAGTTTATTGTTTTCTGCATTATTGTCTTCATGAAAGAGTGTTAGTACCGAGTCTCTGTTTAAGAGTAAGGGTCCTGTTCTCTAATTGCAAGACAGTTGTTCTTTCCCAATGCAATGTTATTTTAAAATGTAATCCAGGATTCTTAATTTGAACTATAAAGAATTGCAATAGGGAGATTGCTTCCTGTGATTTAATTCAGAGCTTCAGTCTACTCCAGCAAGTATAGATATAATGATTTTCTTTACTACAACACTAAGTGCTTTTGGAATTGAGCATATATAGTGCGCGGCTATCTTTGAAACAAAAGACTTCCTTGGGTTGATAATTTATGTTTCACTTGGTTTTTTGAAATTAATTAAACAATTATAGTGACCAACACTTGACACTTCTCTTCTTACAGAACTTGAGGCAGAGTTCTCTTTGTGCATGCCTTGCACTCACTCGATGCCCACTTGACAGAGCTCTACATAATCATCAACAATTATGTTTTATGTTCTGTTTCTCCTTCTCACAGTATCCCTCCAGAGTATTCAGTAACTCTGAGTCTCCTCCCGAGTAACTATCCTGGTGTTCCCTCCTAGCATGTTCTTCTCTGAACTCGATTCGAGATTCAGATGTGCACTCTTTGCGCTGGATACAGAAATTCCAACGTTCTGTTGTGCACTCCTTACATAGCCTAAAGAACCCAGAAACAATTCAAAATCTCTCAAATAGATAGTGGATTCTATATATCCCTGTATATGGAAACCTATCACATACATATACAACATATATTCATAAACACACAAAGACAACATTCAAAGAGAGGGATGGCACCTATCTCCTCCTTGAATGCACTTGAATGTGTTGTCTAGCTGGTGCACTACTGAGGTGGAGTGATGCTCCTACATCATACTCCACTGCTGTGAAAAATTCGTGAGCTCCTTCTCATGAGCTTCCCAGCTCTGTTGAAATCCTCCTGGATCCCAAACTCTCTATAGAAGCTATCCACCTGCTCCACTGTTGTGTTGCTATTGCTATTGCTACTTCTTCTTCTTCCCTGCTGCTATGGCAGGCTCTCCTCCATTCAGCCTCCTCTTGCTGACTACTTCTACTACTAATTTCAACATCAGTCGCCTTATCTCCTCTATCACCACTATCCTGGTGTGTCCTCCTGGCACATTATCCTTTGAAAGCGATTCGAGATTTATATGCGCACTCTTTGTGCTGGCTACAGAACTTCCAACGTTTTGTTGTGCACTCCTTGCATAACCTAAAGAACCCAGAAACAATTCAACATCTCTCAAACAGATAGTGGATTATATCTATCCTTGCAGATGGAAACCTATCACATACATCTACAACATATCTACATAATAACACAAAGACAACATTCAAAGAGAGGGTTGGTGCCTCTCCCCTCCTTGAATGTTCTTGAATGTGTTGTCTAGCTGGTGCACTGCTGAGGTGGAGTGATGCTCCTGCATCATACTTCATTTTTGTGAAAAATTCATGAGCTCTTGCTCACGAGCTTCCAAGTCTGTTGAAATCCTCCTGGATCCCAAACTCTTTTCTAGAGCTATCCACCTGCTCCACTGTTGTGCTGCTACTGCTGCTGTTGCTTCTTCTTCTTCTTCCCTGCAGTTATGGTAGGATATCCTTTGTTCAACGTCCTATTTCTCACTGCTTCTGCTGCTGACTTCAACATCAATCTTCTTATCTCCTCTATCACCTCTTCCAGCTGTTCTTCTGGCTGGATCTTTGGCAGTCTTCTCTGTTGCACTTCCTCCTTGGAAATGGGTAGATCAACTCGATCCCCCCTTCTTTTTTATTCTTATGTGGCATTAGCTTGCCACTCCGCTGCAAACTCCAATTCTGCAGTCCCATCACTAAGTTGTTGCTCAGCTTCTTCCTCTAATAGATTAGCTTCTTTCATCTCCTCTTGTGTTGGTTCAATTCCATCTCCCTCCAGCTGATCCTCTGGCTGGTATACTCCTCCATCTATCTCCAACCTGATCTGTTGGATGTGATAGCTTTGCACTATCACCCTTCTCTCTAGGGATTCCAGTTCTTCATATAGATTAGCAAAGTCTATGTTGTCTGCTTCCTCTTCTACTACAGGCTTCAGTGGTGTAGTCATCTCATGTTCAGATACCTGGATAAAATATTTGAGCCATTCCTCTGAATGCTCTTCTTGTTCTACTGGGGAAAACATCAGTGTCTACTCCTTTTCCTCATGCTCTTTAATAGTCTCTGCTGGTTTTCCTTTTCCTTCGGTTGCATTTGTAACACATGCTATGGAATCAACAGAGCTTCTTGGTAGGAATACCTCAATTCCTCCAATGACTAGAATGCATTTCTGATCCACCTTTGTCAGCACTCCTTGCTGATCCGAACACATCTCTAATCTCATGAGACTCTCAGATAGTCTCATCTCTTCTCCCTTGCCCACCTGGCAATCTGGGATTCCTATCCTGCCATCCTGGCAGTCTATGAGATCCTCCAATGATCCCATCTCATTTTCCACTTGGCAATTTGAATTGTTATCGCTTCCCCCTTGGCAGTCTACGATATCTCTCGTTGATCTCATCTCCTCCTCATCACTGAGGTTTCTCCCAATCTTGGGCTCACAAATGTGAACCACTTCCTCTACGTCACTGAGGTTTTTCAGGATGCCTCAACCACCTCCTTACTATCTATTATTGTTTTCTGGATAACAACTTTTGAACATGCCATTTTTCCTTCCTATTCATAGGCCATTCATACCTCCAGTGTACCTTTGCCTCCTACTACATCTTTGATGCTAGTTGTTCCATCTTTGCTCTTATCTCAATGAGCTCCAAATCCATTTCTGGATTGCATTTTTTCTTGTGGCCTTCTTTCTGACCATGCTCGTGGCCTTTAGTAGCCATTTTTACCTTCTACCTTCCCTCCTGGAAAGTTTGTTGTTCACTTTGCAACTGAGAGCATCTCCAACTTCTCCTACAACTCACCTGGTTATTGCCTACATGCAAACAGATCTCCACTCATAGAGAATTTCACTTTGTCTCTGTTTTCCTCTTCCACCTGAAATCTACAGATGAAATAATGCCCTTGATACTACTTGATGTAGTCATAATTTTTTCTGCTTTCTCTGCCTCCCTCTGCCTGCTGTCTATAGACATAAAGTGGCTTTGATACCACAAGATGTAGTGCCCCTACCTCCACAGGGTCTGTTGACCTCCTGGTCTAGGATTGTTCTTCAAACTCCATGAGCTGGAATAACTCTTTGGTCCCTGCTGGAACCTCCACTAAACAATTCCATAGCCTCATGAACTACACCCATGCAAACAAATGCTAGGTGCAAGATCCCTCTCAATGTGACCACTGGTTGTGACCACAGACCTACTTAAAAAAAAGTGCTATGCGAAATATCATATTTTTGGGCGCTAGCTCTTCTGGCTAAGCCCCTTCCTTTCATGTGACCATGGATTACGACCGTGGGCCAGCTCCCTTTGTGACTTCATGCTTTGGATATTTTTAGAGATGCCTACTCCCCTTTCCCAATTTCTGAATCAGCGAGTTCTCTCGACGGAATGCTAGCTCCTCCAGCTAGGCCCCTCTTTCCATACAACCTTGAGCTATGAACCGAGGCTTAAATACCAAGTGGTTAAGGACTTTTCCTTTCATGTCTCCTGAGGGAAATCCACTTCCTTTCCTCTGAAGTCTAATATGAGAACTCCCTCCAAGACCAAATCTATGGTCTACGCTCTCCCTTCGATCGACGACTGGGATCAAATTGCGAGTTCATGTTTTGGGTATTTGCTATGGGCCAAACTCGATACTCTCGATATTCATGAGTGTCAAATCAATGGATCACAACTCCTTCTGATCTAATGATCTAGATATTTTCTTGCGAATCGAAAGTTTGCATTTTGGGATTTCCGAAAATAGCTTTCTCCATTCTCCCAACTCCCGATTCTCGATTTCCCGATATCTCCTTCCCACGAAAGGAATCAATGTTCTAGATCTCTCCTTCCATACAATGGTTGAGATCAAATCACAAACTCGAACCTCGCAAGTTCTCACTCTTCCCCTTTGTTGTGAGGGAAATCTCCTTACGGACTAGCAAATAGGGTTATGCTTTGCATGCAGATATGACCAAGAGAAAATCAACTTTCTACCTTCGTCCCCAGACTTAAATCCTATTTCTTTTCAGTAAAACATGGCTAGATCAACCTACCTTGTTCCAAGCATTTGATGTGGAACCCTTTGTCACACTTGATTACTCGTTCGTAGTTCTCCTTTCCAATGCTGACCTGCATACAAGACAAGCAACAATTACACATGCACCTTACCTATAGACTAACAGGTTAGAGATTCAAACATGTACTTAACAATTTATGAATAACTCATGAATTGGGACGGGAAAAACATTTTCTTTATTACTTTGAATGAATCAACTTACAAAAAATTGAGACCGGCCATCACTCCGCGAACCTGATCCTGGGATCCTCTTCAACTGTCCTCCAACTTCTTTGCTTTGTATCTCTTCTGGAAAAAGGAAGGCTAAAGGGTTGGGACAATGGGAATATGCAAATGGGTAGTGTTTCTTTGCTATCCTTTTCCTTTTCCAAATGGGACCCCTATCCCTTCTTTTATAGGCTTGAAGAAGCTAGGTATTTGGACGAACCCTCGGCCATGCATGGTCGAGAGTTTTAGTTAACTCACCCAGAGCTGTGTGTTCCGTCAGAAACTTTCCTTTTTTCATGCTTTTGTCGGTCCACACAGGCTGTTTTAGGTCAGCTAGCATGTACACATGTGCAATAATGGAGTAGGGTGCGTGGGCCCTTATAAAAGAGGTTTTTAAAATATTTTCTCAGCAGTGCTTTGACAAAGAAGGGATCTGAGATGGCCTGATGCTAGGTAAGCATGTATGGTGCAATTTAGGGTTATAACAGATGCCCCCTAATGTGTGAGGTTAGAAGAGAA
This sequence comes from Picea sitchensis, assembly GCA_010110895.2. Classification (NCBI taxonomy): domain Eukaryota; kingdom Viridiplantae; phylum Streptophyta; class Pinopsida; order Pinales; family Pinaceae; genus Picea; species Picea sitchensis. The sequence continues at coordinate 62,206 of SNQJ01S0093875.1, read as the reverse complement.
TCTGATGGCCAAAATACATTACCAATCTTTACTGATGTGTCGAATGATTGAGCCCAAGGATCAGGAACTGGGAGGCACCATATGCAAGATAACAAATGTCTCACCGAGGCGGGCATACCCATGCTCGGGATCAAATAGAATCATGGATACCAATCAAATACACTATAGATCCATGTCATATAACTATATAAAGAGTAGCCGCGAACAATACATAGTGGAGCTACATCTCGAAATCAAAAAGATATACATATAGAGTATCCATATTCTAGAAGTTGATATGACATGATGGCTAGAGATGAGATCTTCAGAGCTCGAGAAACTACTTCAAAATCTTCCAAACTTGGGTAGGAGTGTAATATGAGTGTACAATTGCACTACCCAGAGGTCTTCGATGGCTTGTCGGTCATGGACTTGATGATCAGACTGAAGGCTTCTTTGATTTTGAACAAGGACTTGATTTGACATTTAGTATGGCTGAGTATGAGGGCAAGAAACAAATTGTAGAGGGGCTGACTCAGGCTTGGTGACAAACCTCCCTTGGACAATAGCATGACAAATGATGAGACTCAGGAAGCATGGCATTAATCATAAGTCTACAAAGCATGAGGCAACACAAACTCTCCATATGTTTGGAAGGATAACCAAACGGTGGAGGACACAACTCTATATAGTGAGAACAACTTCCTAAGGTTGTACTACATCCCATAGTTTTATGAAAAAATGAACATATGTGCTTTATCCAAGGGCAAATAATTATGCTTCCAATAAAGAAAATACTTTTCCCTTCCTCTTTTTGGGGTATATTTGATTTTTTTTTGTCTTTTTCAATAATTCTGGGAAAAAGAATAAAAGAATATTACGTTACATTGGAGGAATGAGTGTTGGAAACATACAAGTTCAAGGCATAAGGACAAGACTAATGTTCTAGTATACTCGGGAAAAATCCTCCGAGGGCCAAAGGTGTTAAGACGCAGAAGCAAACTGTTACAAGGATGGCATATAAGGTATGCAAACGCGGTTAATAAAACACACAATGGTAACGTCCTTCGATGTAAGTTTAACGATCCCAGAGAAGGTAAGCGCGATGGTTTTTCATATTTAGAGAGTCTGAAAAAACGTAAAAGGAGACTCCATTTGGGTACCTTTTTCGAAGATAGTCTATTCGGTTCGAAAAAGGGGTAAACTAGCACCAACAAGACGTCTATTCAAAACCATTTTAACGAGTGTGATAAAGACAAGATCACTCAGCAAGTTTTTCATTTTTAAGGAGTCTAAGAAAATCTTAACTATGGACTCTGTCAGGAATGTTCTTTTGGACCATTTTAACGAGTGTGAAAGAATAAGGTCACTCGACAATCTTTTCAATTTTAGGGAGTCTGAAAAGAACTTAACTATGGACTCCGTTGGGGTTCCTTCTTTGTAAGTTTAGTCCCTCAGGCTCGAAAAAGAGATAAAATTATACCTGAGAGTACTCTTCTATAGAGCTGAAGTTCCATAGAGTATACCTTTGTTCGTACAGTTGACCATCTAGACCGAAAAAGGGGTAAACTACTGCCGGACAGACGTGACTTCAAATTTCAGTTTAACGAGCATGAAAGGCCACAAGATCATTTGACAATCTTTTCATATTTAGAGGGTCTGAAAAGGGCTTAAAAGAAGACCCGTTATTTTTTGGGAGTCCTGAGGGTGAGGTCAAGAGCAAAGAAGAATTATGCAAATGAGGCTCAAACTCGTATTCAGGAAAAACTACAAGGACTCCCAAGCCTACATTGTTTTATAGAGAGCATGAATACCATAATGCAACCAGGATCTACCTAGGGCATCCATGTTCCGGTAAGCTCTACCACTAAGTTGCGACACTTCTAAAGAAGAGATGATGGTTCCATGTCACAACTTGATGGGATCAATCCTATGGAAAAGGAAAAAGACAACGAGATACAAAAATCAGGGTAGAAACCTAACCTAACCTATATGTTCCAGTTGAGCGTCGGAAATTTTTTCCATGGACCATTGAAAAAATACTCAAAACTCAAAAACAAAAATTGTCTGAATACCCGATCAAATCCCTCCTATGCAACTCCTGAATCACTCTAAATGTTTTTTGGTATAAAGAAAATGATAAGGGAGGCCAAAAAAGTGACAAAAAGAGGCCAAAAAGTCTATAAATAGAAGCTGGCAACACATTATCACCATTTCTGATTTGGAAATTGACTCTAGAGCCAAAATACCCCCTTTGATTAAAGTGGTGTTTCCGGGAGCTACAGTGGACGAAACGAACTTCTGTCTGGACCAAGTAAGTACAAACTCCCTTATCTTTCAATTTATGTCTTCATTTGTGCATTGGGTTTTGTTTTTTAGGGGGGCGTCGACCTTTAAAAGGTCGGCCCTAGGTCCATGTGGGATGTCTCAGGACAGGCCACGTGTACACGCGACTGTCGCCAATACAACAAGCATGGGCCCCCTTATGGAAAGAAAAAGGCACAAAAAGAAAGGGTTTAACTCTCCTGAACCCTTTTGTTTTGCAGGATGTATGTCCATTGGAGAGAATGAGAGAAGAAAGAGGTCAATGAGTTGGTTGGGGAGGACCCCAATGCTATGGTGATGTTGATGCAGTGTGGGTTACTCAAGTTTTTTCTATGTCCTTTCATGTGGGCACAACCTAGGCTACTGAATGCCTTGGTTTACTACTAGCATCCGGATGCAAAGGCATTCATGTTAGAGGGGCAGTCACTGGTGCCCACAGTCGAGGAAATTTACTTCTTGACTGGCCTCTCTAGGAGAGGGGAACTAGTCAATTTTTGGACTTTTCCTACAGGGTCACATAACATAGCGGAATTGATAGGCCTCTACTGTGCAGCTGATACAGACCGCGTGAGCATACAGGCGCCTATAAGAAAGATCACTAACCTATCCCTACAGGCGATAGTATTGCTTATTGGGCGAATTACTGGTTCTGCTGCTCTACATTAGGCATCCCATGCATAGCTGAACTGTGCAGTCCAGTGCTTAAATGCACAAGTTTTTGATTGGAGTACCACTTTGCTTGAGTGTATGAAGAGGAAATTGACATATTTCCGTTTGTAGACACATAGGAACTTCGGGTTCAGGACCATTCGGTGTTGATTCTTTTTTGAGAGTGTTCTGAGTTTTAGTCCTCGAGTAGTGGTACGAGGACATCATGCCTCTCTTATTTCTATGTGTAGATGGGCAGTACCACTACTGCAACAGGGTGGCAGAAGGACCAATGAGTCCTTCAATGATGACTCTTTTGCATGGTTGTCATGATAGATCCCGGTTATAGAGGACTACCCCTATGTCGAGATTGATTTTTCGAGAGAAACATAGATACCAGTACCTCCTGGTGAGGAGTGAGGGGAGATGGGTAAGTCTCCACCTTTGTATTTTTTTTTGTTTTGTTATATATATATATATCATTTTTTTGTTATGCCAGAGTATTTGACGGATATGTGTTCATTGTGTGCAGATGTGGGACCAGTGTGACCCGCTGACTATGCGAGAAATAGGTGTCGTCCTTGGCCAGGGTCTGTACCTGCCGCCGCCGGGGGACCAGCAGTGCAGGTGATCTTCCAGCTGGGGAGGTTGAGAGGGTACTGAGATGGTTTGAGCGTAACTTTACTACGCTCACTCACATGGTCCCAATGGCAGATATTGAGGACCTACCACCATATATGCAGCCTCATGTAGTGGGGGCACCACGGACGTGGGTCCGGTTGTTTCGGCATTTAGCCAATGTCATGGACCAGTGTAACAGGGCCCACAGGCCCTGACTTTAGCTAGACATTTTGACGTGCCATGAGCACTACTTATATATATATTTTTAGGGCATAAGCCTTGTGACTCATTGTTGGTCCTATTTTTGAGGCGCTTGCGTCCATCCATGTACTCTGGTTACTTTATGATGTTATATATGATTTTTTGGTCTTTTGTGTCTTATGGATCATGTGTGAAAAAAATGTATTTACATGCTTATGTTAATGTTCTTTCATATGTGTGCAAGATGACAATCTAAAATTTGATTATCTAGAGTATCTGTAACTTGGTTTAATCTCCTAGGAACATGAAAATATGTAATATAATTAAAATTTCATTCTAAGAGATGTACCCTAAGGAATTCTCGGTGTAAAGTTGGATCATGAACCTGGTACACTCTGTTTAACTGAGACACAACCAATTGAGCATAGATATAGACCCGGAGATGAGAGATAGCCCATGACAAAGCATCACGAAGCAACTCAATGACTGCACTATACTCGATGACATTATTTTTGGTGTCACCTAAGCATATACCTCCAAAAGATAATAACTGGCCTTGAGGTGTAAAGATGACCCAAGTTGCGGAGGCAAGCCTCCGAGTGTGCCGACTGGCACCATTTGCATACCCAACAAACACCTCAGAATCACTTGACATCTGCCATAGTGACAAAAGATAATATCAACGACACATCCATAACACTAAAAGAAACTAAAAAGTAATAGTACAAAGACTATACATATGTTACAAAAAGTTGCCCACAATGAACTGCCTATGAGTAATACTTCTTGAGGTAGAGCCCATTTCTAGGCTCCACCATGGCATTCTCTTCAAAATCAACCAGACGATAAGCACCCTTTTTTAATACCTCTTTTATGATGAAAGGTCTGAACCACATGGGTTTGAATTTCCCTGCCCCCAGGGGGTCCTTATCTTGGTCATAGACTAGGACAAGGTTGCCTTTAGAGAAAATCCGAGGACGAACGGACCTGTCATATTGACACTTGACCTTATGTTTGTGAGCCTCATTGGCCAAGGCTGCATCACGACACTGCTCAAGGTATAATAACCGTTCTTCAAGTGGAGAAGTGTCTGGCAATAATTGTACTGCCAACTTTAGAGAAGGGATCTGACACTAGATGGGCAAGACTTCCTCCAACTCGTAAACGAGTTGAAAAGGTGAGAAACCTGTTGCAGTCTTAACAGATGTTTGGTAAGCCCATAATGCCGAGTATAACATCAATTTCCAATTTGACTTGGATGAGTTGATAGTTTGCTGTAGAATAGTCTTAAGAGTTTTGTTTACAACTTCCACCTACCCATTGGCTTGGGGGTAGTAGGGTGATGAATGTTCTTGCCATAAACCAAGCTTTCATGTTAATTCGCTCATCATCTGATTCTGAAAGTGACTTCCATGGTCAATGAAAATCTCCCTCGGGACGTCGAACCTTGCTATGATCTGGTTGAATAAAAAGAGAGCTGCAGTCTCTCCATCATCTTTAAACGTCGCCACAGCTTCGACCCACTTTGTGAAGTAGTCTACAGCTACGATGATATAGTGGTGCCCCCTTGATAAAGGGGGGTTGCAAGTAGTGTAATCAATCCCCCACTTGGTGAATGGACCAACTGTGATGACAAGAAACATGGGAGTGGGATGTGCCCTCATCTTCAGAGAGAAGATTTGGCATGGATGGCACTTCTTGACCTATTCAATACAATCTTTGATAAGTGTCAGTGAGAAGTAACCTGCTCGTAGAATATTTTGGGATGTTGGAAACCCAGACAAATGACCGCCACAAGCTTCGGTATGGCAATCATTAAGCATGATAAATGCTTCCTCATGAGTGAGACATCGGTGTAGGATGCATTCTACCCCTCTCTGATACAATGTATCATCGATTATGAGATAATTCTTAGCCTGATGGCGTATGCGTCGACGCTCATCACGAGAAGCAGTGGTGGGGTAATTCAAAGTTTGGAGATAAATAAGTATATATCCATACCAGGGATCCACAGACGTGATAACAAACATATCTCTCCGGATAAGTGATTCTTCAGGCACAACGTCACCTGAATCAACCAGAAGTTCCGAAATAAGTTCTGCGAAGACCAGTGACTTTTTGGACTTTGCTGAAATGAAGTCTAAGTCAAACTCCTGGAGAATGACCATCCATCTGCTGATTTTTCCACCTATTACCCTTCCTGTCAACATGTACTGGAATGGATTCATGAAAACAATGATGGTGGTCTTGCGAAACATAACATAATGACGGAACCGTTGAATAGCATGAACAACTACCAACGCAAGTTTTTCGATGTGAGAATAATTGAGTTCCGTTCCTACAAGGCCTCAGATCAGGTAATAGATCAAATATTCTAAGAACAAGTCATATTCCTGAACTAAAACCTTGCCAATAGTTGACTCTACTGCAACCAAATATAATAAGAAATCTTTGTTATAGTTAGGTGGCCGAAGCAGAGGGGAATTTGTGAGGGTGTGTTTTAATGCGTCGAAAGAGCGTTGAGCAACATCGTCCCAGTAAAAAGGAATATCTTTCTTCAGTAAGCGCATAAAGCCCTTGGTGATCTGGGCATAGTTGGCGATGAAGCGTCGTAAAAAGTTCGCCTTGCCTTGTAGACTCTGAAGTTGAAGGATTGTGCATGGGGGGGGAAACTAAATTATTGCCTCAACCTTGAGAGGATCGACCATGATCCCTGTTGTTGACACTATGAAACCTAACAAGCATCCTAATGTTACGCAGAAGTTGCAGTTGTTTGGATTCAGGTGAATCTAAAAGTAGCGACAACGTTCGAAGATAAGTTGGAGATCACGATGCTAAATCATCTAGATAAGCCTCGACTATATGCTTGAGGTCATGAAAAGAAAAATACATGGCCTACTGAAAGGTGGCTCTAGCATTTTTGAGACCAAAAGGCATTTTACGGTACGCAAATGTTCCCCATGGACAGATGAATGCCATTTTGTGTTGGTCTTCGGGTTTGATTTGTATTTGATTATATCCCGAAAAACCATCCATGAAAGAAAAGGCTTTGCAACCTGCACATTCATCAATGATCTGGTCGATAAACGATGTGGGAAAATTATCTTTGGGATAGGCCTTGTTCAAATCACGAAAGTCGGTACATACACGAATCGTGCCTTGTTTTTTATTGATCGGCACGGGGTTTGACACCCATTGGGTCAAATGGATTGGATAGATAAACCCGGATTTTAGCAATTTCTCAACCTCAACCTTAATGGCTGCGACTTTCTTAGGATTAACAGGATGAAGCTTCTGCCGAACCAGCTTAGCATTAGGATACGTTGTGATTTCATGTTCAACTATTTTTGGATCGATACCTAGCATTTCCTCATAAGACTAGGCAAAAACATCGCGGAATTCTTTGAAAAGATCCGTGTAGATTTGAATCTCTTCAAGGGAGCAGTCAACACTGACGAATACATTCTCCACGATGCCAGGGTTTTGGGAGATATTGATCGATACAATTTCAGCGATAGTTGCCATATTACCCTCGGCATAAACCTCGTGTGTAGCTAAGGGATTAATAGGACAAGACCAATATCCCGTCATAGTCACGGTGAATTATCCCGCTTCAATTCCGCTTAACTCTGGGAGGAAGTATGATCTCTGATGGAGATCTTCCCAGGGTTTATCTAAACTAGTCATTGCTTCAATGATTGCTTCATCAGAGGTCAAGACTAAGTCTAATGAATCGGTGTGAGCGAGAGAACTGTGAGCCCAAATAGACTCTAGAAGTGGATCTAACTCTTGTGCAGGAGCTGGATCAGTGTGGGCTGAAGTTTGCTGGACTAAAGAGTACGCTACTTCAACTACAGACAAGGGTATGGACATGACCAGGTGCCCTATCCCATCCATCGTGGATGATGGGGAAGGAAGTATCCATGGATCATCGAAGTAAGTCGTGCGGAATGACAAAACTTGAAAAATCTCAACCTTCTGGTGATTAGATATAAACTTGATATCGCCTTGAGGGGGCAGGTAATCGAAGGTACCCATCAAAGATGGGCACAAACCAACCCCTACATTGACGACACCGGGTTGAGGATTATCAATCAGTGGGACCGTGGATGCCCCCAATGCAGGGTCAGGTCTGGAGAAAGAAAATTGATCGATGGTCACTATCTGGCCTTCATGTGGAAACAAAAAGACCCGAAAAACTGTAGCAACCACAGCTTGCATGGAATAAGTACAACTCCTTCCTAACAAGAGTTTATAGTCGAGGGGAGCATCAACTACCTCTACTTCGACACACACGGTCTTCCCTCCTAACTGCACGGGGAAAGAAGGGATGATACCATGTGGTCGGAATGAACGACCGTCGAAAGTGGTGAGGAGAGTAGGTGATGGAGACAAAACAGGCTGGCCAACATCCTTTGAACATGCTAACGACATAACACATGTCGAGGCGCCCTCATCAACCACTGTGCAAAAGATATTCCGAGTAAAATTTTTCGTGGGATAAGCCACTACTATCTGAAATGCTACGTGGTAAGGTAGATGAGGTTTTAAGTCGATCGTATCCAACAGAATTGTACCCAGATTACAAGTCTCGGTAGATCCTAAAGTGGTTAACAAGGCTTTCCTCTGGGAAGGGAAGCTTTGGAGGACCTCTAAAGCAGACATTGCGCAAGGGGTTTCTGATAAATCTTCCACCACAGAGTAGTTCTGGGCAGCCCTTGCATTTGGGTTATGAGAAGCTTTTTTTAATGCACTTTTGGGAATGCGTGTCATTGTTTCACCCAATGTCTTCTCAATCTGTAGAGGAAGAGATGGGAGTTCAACTTCTTTACCCTTCTCAGAAGTGCTCAGTTTACTATAGTCATGCACTCTAGTCAATATAAAAGCATCACCCCTCACCATATATACGTTCGTGGATGTGGGGTTGTTCGTAGGAGGACAGGGTTCTTGACTTCCCCCTTCTATGCTTGCAGAGGCTTGAGTTAGATTTTGTCCATGTTTAAATGGATTGGTTAACACAGTCGACTATTGTTGCGTCACAAACGTTTGGGCTTCTACAAGCCAAGAACATAGATGGGTCGGGTGGTCTTCCATGCACAAGTTGCATGGATACCTCGCCTTCGATTTTTCTGTGTTGTCCCCGCCAGCATTATCGGTAGGTTTTTTTATCCCCCTTACCCTTCTTTCATTATTTTTTCTTTCCTTCAGGCTACTGGGTGGCCTTTGGATTAGTCGATTGCACTGTGTGTACCTCTGACATTTTGGTAGGGGGGAAAACTAAAGTAGTAGTTTGGCTGGCCGCTGTGTGTTAGATAGATAACTGCTGCAACTGCTTCGTCAATTGCTCAGCGGGATTTGTTTGTGTTGAACCAACAATACCATCGACATGTGGTCCAACTCTTTGTCTAGTTTTATCCAGTATTGAGCATGGTGCATCTGGCAAGATGTTGTACAATAAACTGAACTGAGAATAGATGAGCTCAAATTGTTGAGCTCTCATGATGGCATCTTCCTCGGAGAATACTCCCGATGTTGCGATGTCTTTGGAAAACTGCGAGACCAAAGACTTAAGGAACCACTCAAGCAGGAATGCTGGTGGGACTGGCACCTTAATTAGACTCTTCTGGCATCTCCATTCTCGGATGTGATCGTAGATATGGTCTGTTGTCATCTGTTCGAAATTGGCCAGCAGCTCTGTGCCAGCGTCGTATCTCACAGGTAACTAGAAATGGTTAAGGAAAGCCATTGCCAGCTCACCAAAGGAAGATTATCTTGAGCGATCGAGCTCAATGTACCATTTCACGGCACTCCCAATGAGAGTACGTTGAAACAATCGCAACTGTACGGAGTCATCTTTCAATGAGTTAGATGAGCACCAAAGATGGAAGGTAGTCACATGATCGTCTGGATCTTCGTTAGGCTTGGCCTCAAACTTTGGGATGTCCAAAGGCAACTTCATCGGCATAGGAGGCCAACGTGGATCGTGACAGATAGGGTCATTCAACAACCTTGTCAAATCTGGCAAGTGCAAAGTCGCGAGGAAGGGTAGTTTGGGTTGTTGGTGATAACCTGGGAAAAAGGGGCCTGGAGTTTGACTGGCACTAGGCTGCCAGAAAAAGTTTGGCTGCTGGCCCGGATTCTGGTAGACACCATGGCCTTGGCCAATGTAAGGATTTTGCATATGTGGAGACATCATCGGCTGACTTCCGAAATAGGACATATATGGTTGGGCATGTGTTGCATTCGAAGGACTTTGGGAAGGGTTGCCCCATGCCGGTCCTGTGGGGATAGGCATAGTAGTTTGTCCGGGGTTCCATTGATTGTGGAAATAATTACCCCATATCAACATTTCAGACCAGGGAACGAATCCTTGCCAAGAATTCCAAGGCCCGGCTACAGAAGAAATTCCTAGGTGTGCCCCCTGTGCAGGAATAGTACCTTGCATAGGAGTAGATTGTCCAAAACTGGGATTTCCCCTAGTCGGGAAGGCGGCTGATGAGAAGGCATTATTACCAAACGTTCCATTCAAATAAAATGGTGTCGAACCTACCGACATATTATGTGAAGGTGTTCCTTGACTCCCCACTCCAAATAAACTATGGTATGTAAGTTGCTTGACGGATTGCTGATGCGAGCCACCGAGTGAAGGGGACGAAGGAGGGATATGACCTCCTTCGTAAGGGAAATCATTAAAAGGAGTAGGAGTTCCCCCCATGTGACCTTGTAGAGGAGTTCTAGAGCTCCTTACCCCCATAACTAAAGTCTATAAACTAGAGTTGGAAAGTACAGGACTTGTACCCAAACTAGGCATCTCGTATGAGAACGGAGGGCCTGTCACACTTGGCGTGAAAGGAGTTGTGGCCGCTGCCAAAGATGGAATCAGACCACTGTGCGATGTATAGGTGGTTGAGACCATGGTGGCTCGGACCGGTGACGGTGGGTTAGGAGGTGAAAATTCTCCTATGGTGACAACCATAGTGGGAATTGAAGAATTCCCAGGAGTAACAATGCTTGTTTCCATTGTTGTGTGCGACACTGTCTAGTGCTCATAAAATTGAATTGGTACGATGAAAGGTGCCAAGAAATCAGTGGTTAGGGTTTCAACCGGGCCAAGAGCATTTACTTCAAGGTCCAAAATGGTCGATTCCTTGGGATGTTGGTTGGGCACAATTTCCTGTAACCTGGTCGCTTCAAAAGACCCTTTTTGGTCTAGCTTTCGCCTTAATGGTGGCGGGGGTGGCTCCAGTGTAACCGGCGGCAGGCCAAGAAGCCTTCGTGACTGGAAGAGCTTGTGATCCTCCACTATGTGAGAAGATCAAAGACACTCTAGGGTAGTCTAAAATGTTAAAAAGTAACACACACTAAAAAAGTCCCTTGAAGATAAGACAGGCAAACACTAAATTAATTGGAAGAACAGTTACAACAACTAACACTAGAGCAACTTACCGGTGCAAGTGAAACTCGAACAATGAAGCACCCTATGGGTATGCTTTGGAAAAAGTGGCCTGATGTCTGTCCTAGGTACCGTGGTATACCCCCGCAGTCACCTGTGTATGTCCCTAAAAAAGATAGGCAACTAGGTTGCCAGCACGCAAACAGTCACCAGGCGGGTACAGTCGAAATTCGGGTAGACCACAATGAGCAGGGTATCAAGCCCGAAACCTATCAAGGGTATCGAAAGAAAGTGGTTCGAAAGACAACTGAGGACCTCGAATGGATTCGAGATCCACGAAGCCCCGTGGCAAATGCAATCGACGGAATCCCAAAACAAGCCCTCTCTATGTGTTCTCCACTACGATTGGTCCAACTTTGGAGGGGTTATCTCCTCTACCTTTCCACACACGACCTCGTGTTTATCCCCTGTGTTAGAGGGGGGTCCTGGATAAATTTCACGATACTGGACTTAGACACTCCCTAACTCAGACTCCAATGTTTGATTTTAAATGGCGTTGAAGAGTTTTCTCTCCAAACTAATCCAAGGCCCTAATCCTGAACTAGTTGGTTAACCCTACAAACATAAAAGTCTAATAAATTTTAGATTTAGCATTAATTTTATGGATTTGTCTTATGTCAAGGGGTATGAAGGTGAAACTGATGATGTGTAAAAGATGAAATAAAAAAAGAATAAAAAAGATGGAAACGAAAAACTTTTACTTAATGCAAAATTTTAACAACTTTTCAAAATATTTTTTTTTGAATTTTCTAAGATTTTAGACAGCAAACTCAAAAGAAATTTCACTTGACTACAAGCTATTTATGATCTAAGTAAACTACAAAAACTTATGAAATAAAAGACTTTTCCCTAGCTAATAATGCAAAAACACACTCTTCAACCAAACAAGAAAATGAAAAGAGTTTTATTTTATTTTATTTAAATGCTTGATAAAGAAAAAAGGAAAAATACCAACAAGAAACAACCAAGAAAAACAATTCTATCCTAATCACAGATCGCAAAGAATAACTTCAACAAATCACACTCTAGC
>SNQJ01S0093874.1:93964-109288 GCA_010110895.2 Picea sitchensis | reverse complement strand
ACTCGAAGGTGTGACTAGGACCCAAGGAACCAAAAATTACTCAGGATAGAACTAGATTGTATAACCCTCTTACCTGGTAAAGACACGTGGCGTTCGAGCCCAGTGACTTAATTTGCTCGTATTAATCGGAGTCAAGACTTTCCTTGAGCTATTCGTTATAAAACCAAATCCTATCTTGCCGACACCGAAAAGTGTCAAGTATCGGCGATCGATGATAAACTTATCCAAGTGATCTCAGATTGGCTCCCTCGGAAAATTCCCTATGCCGAAAACACATCGAGGATCAACGATTGGAGATAACTTTATCATGGTCGAAATGTTTGTTGTGATCCTTCTGGATTTTCCCCGATCCCGATAAAGTGCATCGGGCATTGACTATCGTCGATTTATTTACGTCCTTTATTAACGTCTGTCTTCTTGATATTTTACCGATGCCGAAGGGGATCGGCTATCTCTCGAACCTTTATGCGAAAAAATTACGTAAAACAAAACTTCCTTATGTCGATGTCGATGAGTATCGACGCTCGGTGGCTATTGTTTTCTATGTGGTTCCTTTACTTACTTGAATTCTTTCCGACGCCGAACCTGAGCGCATTAGGTGTAGTGTTTGGCTCTCGATTCTTAATTCAGGTGTTAAGGTATTTTAGTCATGAGGTTTCATAAGTTCAAACAAACCTGAATAGGTGATGAGATTCATGAAAACAAATGAATATAAAACATTTCCCAAAATGAAATCGAGTCAGACAGTGAAAAAAACAAGTGGTACCCAAAAAGTGACAAAATTTATTAAGGATTTTTAGGGTGTGTTGAGTGCTCAACAGAACCCATACAAATTTTGCAATAACTCCTGAGTTTAACCATCCATTAAAGAATAAAAAAATTGAAGCAAGGATCAAGTGAAACTCACATTCTGAACCAAAACCCATTTTGCAAGTAGTTCGAGACCAAACACAACCAAATGAGGAAAAATCGAAAAATGTTCAAGGGTTGAATAGATTGACAAGTCAAAATGGGAGTTTGACAGAATGATTTATTTTAGCATGGATATGATGGAAACAGAGAGAAATGCGAGCTACAACCATGATAAACAATACTCAAACAAACCCTCATGCATTCATGTTGTTCGGATTTGAAACCATACCACAATATTTATCATAACCGATGAAGTAAATACTTCCATAAGCCCAAAACCAACATGAGTTAAAAATGGGGTTATTAACAATGGTTGTTTGAATTCTTATTTTAAAGTAAAACTCGTAATGAGTACGAAATGAACCCATAGTGAACGATACAAATCCCAGACAACTAATATCAACAATGCATCATTACTGACAAGAACCCAACTTAACTTCATTTTCACGATTGTACAAAACCCAAGTCATGGGCATAATTGTATTTGGACTTGTCATTTTATTCCATTAAAAACTTCAAACAACCCAGAAAATACTTCATTCAAGAACAAATGGGCATAATAATAGCGCACATACGACATCAAATGAGCCAATATCCCAATTTTAGCAGAGAAAGAGTGAACCATTGATGGTAGAAGAGTCAAAGAGTTCCATACCTATTAAAATTTGCTCAAAAATCCACGAGAGAAGTAGCACAAATCTCAACAAACCACAAAAAAATATCAAACCATAGTTAACAACAATGTCGAGCTCCCAAGCAAATGACAATACAAAATGTGGTATACCAACAAAATAAATGAGACAAGTTCATTTACTGTACGTCGCTTCAATCATCAACCAACCATTAATTGCATCCAAAAAAAACTTGCACTGTGGATTGCACTCAACGCTAACTCAAATCCAGCCTTATGTCATACATTAACCCATCAACCAAATATTTTGGTAGACATCCCATACTCACAACGAATAGGAGAATCGTTGTTTTTAAAAGAAGTCAAAATAAATAAAACACCAATCAACATGAAGTATGATATATGATATTTTCATTATAACTTGAGTTCATTCATACTTGTGCGCGATGGTGCTAGCATAACTTTGGAACCTTTATACGATACCATTGGTGATATATGGTAAATAAAACTTGACCAACCTTTTTATTTTAAAAACATATTGCATTCATAACACATCATTGCACTTGTATGAAACTTAGTTTCACTTGGAGGTCCTTTTTCTTTTGACGAATATCACATCGTTTAAAATGAAATATGAGGATGGAAATATCGCCAAGTACTGTTGCAGAGACACTTTATGTATGTGAGAACAACAAATATCAATTAGACCAATTTTTTTTATGTGAAAGTTATATTGTCTAGGAGGGAATCAACTTATATGCTTTTCTCCTAAGGGGTCCCACCTATTAATTATTAATATCATATAATATAAGTATAATGTATTTCAATTCTTTGCAGGAAGGATTCTCGTTGCGCTTTTATGATTCAAAAATCCTTAGGTGAGATTTATCCGCCAACAAAACTAGTGACTCCACTGGGGAAGGATCTTTGATTCTTCCTTAGTTTTGTTTCCCTTGTTTCTTTACCTCTGAAAATTGTTTCCGTAGCCTAACAATCTTCCTTATCACTATATAAGAGACTAGATTTGTTAAACTTGGGCCAAATCTAGGCCTTTTTCCTAAATTTTGTAGATTATTGCAACTGACTGGTTCAAACCAAAGCGACCATCGTGGGTTGCATAACTGTTGGGCTGGGACCACCTATAGATAATCGCTATTTTTCAAGTTTTTATTTTTTTTCCTTGATTGGATCTAAACTTTTCTTGATCTTGCAAGCCAGTTAAGGGTATGATAGTATAGATCTCTTCTATGTTTAATCCTCTTCTTTGTTGTTTTAATTTGAAGTGAGTTTGAGGTGTCTTGAGTTTTTTGTTTGATTTGCTTTTTTGAGTCAGCTAGTTTCCTAGTGAGTGGAGATTTGGGTAGCATCCCCAACATATCATTTCATATATGGTAGTGTGTCTTTGTCCTTTTTTACATTCAGTTTGTGTTTGTTAAAAGGTGTTGCATTACTAGCTCATCCTTCAAGTTTTGGGTTTTTTGATCCTGTGTAGACATTGTAGTGTGTCGGGGGGAAACCCTACCAATTTTACATAGCCATTCTCTTATTGTTTGCTAGTTTTATATGGATATTTATTTTGTTTGATTATAAGAAAACGACATTTCAAAAAAAACAAAAAAAAAACAAAAAATTGCTAGGGTATAGCTTTTGAGTGCTTTGAAAGAGATTGCATTGGTGTGTTTTTTATTCAAGGATCTTGTTTATTTCTTTGGATTGTCTTGCATGGTTGCTACATGATTGTGAGGTTATCCTTTATTTCCTTAATGCCACTTTAAATACATAACATCTCCTAATTATTGATAATTACAATTGCATGAGACATCCTCCAGGACATAGACTGAGTGAGTCGGCATGTGAGAGAGCCCATGAGTTGGGTGTGCCCATGAGATGGGTGTGTTGTTCCTCTCTAAGATGGAGATGGAACAATGTGTGCCCCTATTTAGGGAATATGCCCATGAAAATGGTGTGTTATTATCTCTGAGATAGAGATAGAACATTGTGTGCCCCTGAGTAGGGAAGATGCCCATGAGATGGGTGTGTCGTTTGATATGAAACGATGTGTACCCCTATGAGGGGTGAAGGATCCCATGTGATGGGTTTATTTTTATCCTCTTTGTAGAGAGTTGTGACGATGTGGTACTCCAGATGATTCTCCTATGAGACTAGGTGAGATAGAGATTTGTTGAGTAGGATGTCCCTATGGTTGAGCATAGATGGACGTGATCCTAGTGGCTGAGCACTAGTGAGTGTGTGTCTAGATTATTCTCCCGTGAGATTCAATGAGATAGATATCCATTAATTTGGGTGTCCCTGTGGCTGAGCACAGGTGGACGTGCCCCTAGTGGCTGAGAACTAGTGGGTGTGTGAGATCCATTTCTATATTGTCTAAGAGTTAGATTTACCTGTAACCCTAATTGTGATGTAAAGGGTACAGGTCGGCCTCTCCATAAAGTGAAAGATAATTAATATTGTAATTATTAATTTTATTATGAGTTATTGAGGTCGGCACTGTTGTGCCAATAGACACCACTTTTGATGTTTCCAATCTAATATAAATAAAGGTGATTTCCCCATTGAGGAAACACAACACACGTGTGATTTTGGAAATTTCAGCAAGTACTTATTCTAGGGCTGAAGTGTGCACCTCTCTTGGGCGCTGGCCTTCTTGTTTTTGTGAGCACCCTTTTGTGTGCTAGGTCTATGGTGTGGGAGGTATTTATCTTTAATAATATATAAAAGGATTGGTTGGTTTTTATTCTCTTGTTGAGAAGGGTTTCCCAAGATACTTCTTGTGTACTTGTGCATGGTATTTCTTCTTGTGATCTTGATTACTGCAACAAATTGTTTATGGTGTAACTGCAATTGTCTATGGTTTAAGTAAAATACTAAAATTGGAATAAACTTCATGCTTGAGCCTATACTAGTAAAAAATTAACATGGAATCATAGCGTAGGTATTAAAGAACCCATTTCACAAGCATTCAAAGAAAATCGTCCTTTTCTTCTGCAGTTTCGTACATCCCTCTAGGGTTTGCTGCAATTTTGTACGACCCTCCTTTTCTAAGGTGTTTCGGCACCTTAAACTTAGATGATGTGGCTAAAATTTGTACAGGATTTTACGACCTCCTTCAATGCACCTCCAGCAAGCTTCATATTTCATTTTCGAGCATTTTGGATTTTTGGCCCTAGGGTTTCTAGGGTTTCACAATTTTCTGCAGAAATTTCAGAATTAGGGTTTTTGAAGCTCATTGAAGGAGCTCTTCAGCTCACTAGTTTTCTTCTAATTTTCAAGGCTTATTGTTGGCATTCATAAGCACAACAAAACCTAAGGTTTCTATCCTAGCCTAGCCATTAGTTTTTGTATCCCAATTGAAAAGGGTTTGTGAAGAATCTAAAAAATATGATGAACATAACTATGATGGAAGACAAGCTTGATGAATCAAGAAAATATAGTTCCTAGAAGTCAAGACTTCAGAGAGATTAAGATATCAACATTTCATCACTCTCAGGTATGGTTCCTACTAATTATGATACTTGGTTAATTGACAGTGGTGCCTCCAGGCACATGACTGGTTTTAGAGATCACATGACTAATCTTGTTGAGAAAGAGACCAATCTACATGTTTTCCTTGGAGATGATGCTAGATATAATGTGAAAGGGGTTGGAACTTCTAACTTCCAACTATATTCTGACATGCATCTTCAACTAAGTGAATTACTATATATGTACCTAGGATGAAGAGGAACCTTGTCTCCATTTCTTCCTTAGAAGACAAAGCCTACAAGGTTACCTTTTCTGAAGGAAAAGATCTTTCTTGGCACAAAGACTTACATATAAATTATGCCAAAGTAATTGGTGTTCGAGAAAACAACTTATACAGATTGACCATCAGACCAGTCCAGGCCCTGTTACATGATACTATCAGCTTGAGTGAGCTATGACATAGGATACTTGCTCACATTCATTATAGAGCTCTCCCAACTCTAGGGAAAATGGTGACAGGCATTCCAGAGATACAAATTCAACATAAATGTGTTTGTAAAGGTTGTTCTCTTGGAAAAAATGTTAAAGGGTCCTTCTTGAGAAGTGACAATAGATCCAAGGAATTCTTGGAATTGATACATTTATATGTGTGTGGGCCAATGACTGTTACCTCCATGAATGGATATTTGTACTATGTACTCTTCATAGATTTTCACTCTCAGAAAATTTGGATTTACTTTCCGAAGAAAAAGGATGGAGTCCTTGCAAAATTTCAATAATTCAAAGCTCATGTTGAGAACCTGACCGAAATAAATATCAAGTTACTAAGATAAG
This sequence comes from Picea sitchensis, assembly GCA_010110895.2. NCBI lineage: Eukaryota > Viridiplantae > Streptophyta > Pinopsida > Pinales > Pinaceae > Picea > Picea sitchensis. Next base: position 103,428 of record SNQJ01S0093874.1, on the reverse strand, counting down.
ATAATGGAGGACAATACACCTCCAAGGATTTCAACAATTTTTGTATTGAAGCAGGGATCAAGAGGGAGTACACAGTTCCTTACAACCCTCAACAAAATGGGGTTGCAGAGAGGAAGAAAAGAACTATCATCGAGGAAACCAAAGCGATGATACATGATCATAGTCTACCTATGACTCTATGGGTAGAAACATGTATGAAAACAATATATGTTTAGAATAAGAGTCCTCATCATATTTTGAAGAACATAACTCCAGAAGAAGCCTTCACTGGAGTGAAGCCTGAGATTGGACACTTCAGGATATTTGGGCGCCCAATATATTTTCATGTGCCCAAAGAGAAGAGATACAAGCTAGACCCTTCAGGGAGAAAGGGTACATTTGTGGGATACAATGAATCTTCGAAGGCATATCATAAATACATCCCTGGACAGAGACAGATTGAGAGAAGTAGAGGTGTTATATTTGAAGAAGAGATAGCCTTTCAAAGATCCAGATAATCTCAGATGGAGATTGACAGTGAGACAATACCTTCTCCCCCTTCAACAGTTCAGAGGGAGACATACACTATTCCAATTGATTCAGTTGTTCCAGCTGATCCATTTGCTCCAGTTGATATGCCTAGAGATATTGCAGTAGGGCATAAAAGGCCTGCTTGGGCTTGACAAACTCTACAAGAGGAAAAGGGACATAAAACCCATCAAGGCACATCCCGAGAAATAAAGAGACCAAAAATATTTTCAAGCTACCTTTCAACCATGATTCACATAATTTATTCTAATCCTTCTTGTCATGGAGAAGCTACATGTGAGAAGGTATGGCAAGATGCCATGACAGAAGAATATCAGTCTATCTTGAAGAATGATGTATGGGATACTGTTCTGAGACCATAAGGGAAGTTTGTAGTGACTTCCAAGTGGATCTATAAGATAAAGCATGCATCTGATGGAAGTATCAAGAAATACAAAGAGATATTTGTAGCTAGAGGATTCTCACAAGTAGAGGGAGTTGACTATGATGAGACATTTGCTCCAGTAGCCCGATACACATCCATTTGTACTATCATTGCACTAGTTTCATCCATGGGTTGGAAACTACATAAGATGGATGTAAAGACAACATTTATCAATGGTGATATTGAGGAAGAAGTTTATATCGAGTATCCAGAAGGATTAGTGATACACAACGAGAAATCTCATGTGTGTAGTTTGAAGAAAGCCATGTTTGGACTAAAGCAAGCACCTCGTGCTTGGTATGTGAAAATAGATGGATTATTGATGAGTTTGGGCTTCAACAAGAGTGTTGTTGATCCAAACCTATATTACCATATTGTTGGTAACGAGTGCTTAATCTTGGTCCTATATGTGGATGACCTATTCCTCACTAGTTTAGAAAGACTTATTGTTGAATGCAAGCAATCATTGACTTCTAAATTCGAGATGATGGATCTGGATATGATGCACTACTTCTTGGGACTAGAACTATGGCAGAGGAATGATGATATTTTCCTGAGTCAAGGAAAATATACAGTGGAAATATTGAAGAAGTTCGGTATGACAAAGCGAAAATCCATGCCTACACCGATGGTGATGGATTTGAAGAAAATGAATGATGCTTCTACTGATTCAGGTGAGATTGATCCACACTTGTAATGATAGTTGATTGTATCACTGATGTATTTGGTTAACACCAGACCTGATATATGTTATGCAGTGAATGTGCTTAGTCATTTCATGAGTCAGCCCAGACAGAATCACTAGATAGTAGCGAAGCATGTTTTGAGATATCTACGAGGCACAGTTGGATATGGCCTGAGATATGCCTCCAGTGTAGACTTGAGTTTGCAGGGATATGTCGATGCAGATTGGGCAGGGAGAACAGTGGACCAGAAGAGCACATCCGGTTGTTTTTTTATCTTGGGTTCTGCCATGGTTTCCTGGTGCAGTAGGAAACAGATCTTTGTGGCCTTGAGTAATGTAGAAGAAGAGTATATATCCTTGAGTGTGGAAATCCACAAAGCAATGTGGCTTCATAAGCTCCTAATAGATTTATTTGATCATGAGATGGATCCCACCATTATTCATTGTGATAACTAGAGCTGTGTGAAGCTCTCTGAGAAACTTGTGTTTCACGATCGATTGAACACATTGAGATAAAATATTATTATGTCAGAGACATGGTGCAGAGGAAATCAGTACACATGCAATACCTTCCTACACATGAGTAGATTGCAGATATCTTCACCAAATCGCTTGCCAATATGAAGTTCAAGTACTTACGTGAGAGACTTGGCCTAGTGGAGAATGCCTCCCTAGCTGAGAGGGAGTGTTGATGATTACAGCTGCATGATACAATCTCTAGGACACAGACTGAGTGAGTTGGCTTGTGAGAGAGCCCATGAGTTGGGTGTGTTGTTCCTCTCTGAGATGGATATGGAACGTTGTGTGCCCCTGTGTAGGGAATATTCCCATGAGAAGGGTGTGTCATTCTCTCTGAGACAGAGATAGAACGTTGTGTGCCCCTGAGTAGGGAAGATTCCCATGAGATGGGTGTGTTGTTTGAGATGAAACGATGTGTACCCCTATGAGGGGTGAAGGAGCCCATGTGATAGGCTTACTGTTCTCCTCTGTGTAGAAAGTTGAGAAGATGTGGTACTCCAGATGATTCTTTTGTGAGACTCATTGAGATAGATATCTATTGAGTAGGACATCCCTGTGGCTGAGCATCGGTGGATGTGATCCTAGTGGATGAGCACTACTGAGTGTGTTCCCAGATTATTCTCTTGTGAGACTCAGTGAGATAGAGATCTGTTGATTTGGACATCCCTGTGGTTGAGCATAGGTGGACGTGCCCCTAGTGGTTGAGCACTAGTGGGTGTGTGAGATCCCTTTCTATATTGTCTAAGAGTTAGNCTCTGTGTAGAAAGTGGAGAAGATGTGGTACTCCAGATGATTCTTTTGTGAGACTCATTGAGATAGATATCTATTGAGTAGGACATCCCTGTGGCTGAGCATCGGTGGATGTGATCCTAGTGGATGAGCACTACTGAGTGTGTGCCCAGATTATTCTCTTGTGAGACTCAGTGAGATAGAGATCTGTTGATTTGGACATCCCTGTGGTTGAGCATAGGTGGACGTGCCCCTAGTGGTTGAGCACTAGTGGGTGTGTGAGATCCCTTTCTATATTGTCTAAGAGTTAGATTTACCTGTAACCCTAATCATGATGTAAAGGGTACAGGTTGGCCCCACCATAAAGTGAAAGATAATTAATGTAAAAGATAATTAATATTGTAATTATGAATTATATTATGATTTATTGAGGTCAGACCTGTTGTGACAATAGACACCACTTTTGATGTGTCTAGTCTAATATAAATAAAGGTGATTTCCCCATTGAGGAAATACAACACACATGTGATTTTGGAAATTTCAGAAAGTACTTATTCTAGGGATGAAGTGCACACCTCTCTTGGGCACTAGCCTTCTTGGTTTTGTGAGAACCCTTTTATGTGCTAGGTCTATGGTGTGGGAGGTCTTTCTCTTGAAGAATATAACAAAGGATTGTTTGGGTTTTCTTCCCTTGTTGAGAAGGGTTTCCTAGGATACTTCTTGTGTACTTATGCATGGTATTTCTTCTTGTGATCTTGTTTACTACAACAAATTGTTTATGGTGTAAATGAAATTGTCTATAGTTCAAGTAAAATGAGAAAATTGGAATAAAATTCATGCTTGAGCCTAGCCTAGTGAAAAATCAACACTAACTAGTGACATTAAATGACCCCCTTTTTACTCCCTTGTCTTCATGTAAGTCCCTTCTACTGCAAAACAAGGGAACCCAAAAATGGGGACATGACATAATGGAGGAATAACCACCTCTAAAGCGGCGAGAGATAAGTGACCGAGATTTTAAAGAGTCAGATAGAAGGTCTGAGGAGAGTGAGACCTTTAAAGTCAAAGTGGTCGACAAAATTCCTCTGCCTCATTTTCTCCCTCCTTTGACTAGTCCTAATGACCCCATACTTTTATAGTTTAGGGAGCTCTTCAATGAGTCGTTTTCCTGTTTAGTGATCCTCATATCATTTCGAGCCCAAGTTTTTTTTCCAGTATGGTTGAGCCTTCCATCCAATCGACACGCATTACATGGGGCACCCCAGTAATTTATTCCTTGTCATCCCTTAGGTCCATTGTACCTACATAGTCTATACCCATTTCATTAGGTGTCTCAATTTGGGGGACGTCGATTGTGTCTTATTTTCCTTCCACGAGTATCCTGAGCATTATCATTCCCATCCCATCTATTGTGATTCCTATAACTGGATCTCCATCTAGTGGGGGGGGAATATTTGGTTTTACCATCGGAAGTGGAGCTTATTACATCTCTGACATTCGTATAGGCAACCTGGTAATGTTGAATGTTGGTTTTCCTTTCAGTTGGAATGTATCTAATGAGTTTGGGGTTGCTCATGGACAAGATGGGGAAAGTAGTTTTTCCGAGGGATTTAACATCCCGTGGGGTAGTACATCGATTCTTGGAATCTCTATTCCTTCCACATTTACTTTTGTTCCTAGGGGCACTTATGGTCTAGGGAGTAGTGGACCTTCTAGTTACACCATTGTTTCTAGGGGTATTCCCCCTGGGCAAAATTATGCTCAGTGGGGTGGTTATCCTTTTATCCACATTTTTGGTCCTCGAAATTGATTTTATAGGGAAATTTATGGTCAGGGTAGTAGTATTCCTTTAGGGTCCATGTCTTTTATTGGAGGTAACCCTTTTGGGGGAATTTATGGTCTTGGAAGTTGTAATGTCTCCATGAGTCCTTTTATCCGAGGAGGAAATCATGTTAGGGGCATGTTCGATCCTAGGAATAGTCATTCTCATGGGAATGATTCTATCCTCGGGGGAACTAACCATTTTGAAACTTCAAATCCCTTTGGAAACATGAAAACGGGGGGACCTTAGGGTTCTTCTGGGTCACAAGATGCTTCGTCATCTACCCAGTATTCCTTTTCCAACATGTTTCTTCCTTTCTTAGCGATGTTATACTTGCCACAGTTGTCGCATTTGAAAAACGACCCCATTCTCCACGATCCGCTATGGTCGGCTATACCTACAAAGTTACCATATGGCATGCCAAAGTTTGATGGAAATCCAGGAGAAGACCCGTCCACACATATCATGACCTATCATTTGTGGTGTTTTCCCAACTCTTTGATGGATTATAGTGTTATACTATTGTATCTTTTCCAAATATCCCTGGTTGGAGGTGACACAAAATGGTATATAGAACTTAAGGGAGCTTCCTTTTCTAGCTTCAATAACTTGTCCATGGTGTTTTTGACGTACTTCTAATTACCCATTAGGTACAAGAATAGGACATAATTGTTGACATTTCTACATCAAAATACATCCTCTCATATTTATGATGATATTCATGAGAGAAGACAAAGATGTAGAATGATCAAAGCCAAGATTCCCGACCAACTCTTCGTGGAGTGGTTTACCAAATTTCTCTTGCCACCTATCTCCAAGGATGTTGTTATGGCAAGGGAATATTTTGAGGAGAAAGCCATCTTACATGTCTAGCATTTAGACCTAATACATTCTCAGTCTAGCACACTCTTTGATATTATCCCATATTCTTCGAGGTCCTCAATAGATTCTCGTAGGCCAAACCAAGAACCTTGTACCAATGGTATGTTTGGTTTTGTTTCTAGTGAATTTGTGGAAAAATTAGTTGGATAATAGGGTAAAATGCAAATTTCATTAAACCCATTGGTTTCTACACCATTGATCCCACTTACTATTATTGCATTCACCCTTGACCTCTCACCTCTTGCATTTTTTTCCTCCATTTTTTTACCATCACCCATGGAGAGAATCCTTGCTATGAGTGTCCCTCACTTTCCAGTACCAAATTGCATTCATGTTGCTTAGGTCAGTTCCATTCTCTTGGAAGATATAAACATGTTGTTAAGCCCCTCATTTTCTCCAATCAAGCAAACTTTTAACCTTTTCCGTGTTCATTAATGTTGATTTTTCTAATTTCCAGATATCATAATTATTACTTTATGATTTCAAATAGATTTTGATGCCACTGTTATCATAGATTAATTACACACTCAAAATTACAATTGAAATAAAATTGCAGTGGAAATAACAAAATCATGGAGAAATATCCATGCACAATAGACACAAGATTTATCCTGGGAAAACTTGAACTCGGGAGAAAAAGCCAACAAAATTTTCTCTAGAAGAAATTCAATCTAAGTTCATGAACACATCACCAGAAAAATGAAGAGTTCCAAGCACATAGAAGGATGTGACCTAGTGTGAGGAAGATCCCTCAAGTATGGTGCATCTTTAGAACAAGATAGCGCACCAAAAAACTAGCACAAATGGCAACTGGCAACTGCAACTAGCTAGTGTGCACGAGAAGAGGAGAGTTGATTAGATGTGTAATAATGAAACAAATATGCCTTTGTTTATACTAGTCAAGTCACCTTATTTTACCAGCAGGGTTGACTTGTTATTTTTGTCTTTTAACTTTATTTATTTCTTTTTGTTTCTTTTACAAGTGTTTCTTCAATGCTTCAATGGAGCCGACTTGATCTTCTTGTACTCTATTTCTTTATAGTGCATTCTTGGGTCTTGTATAATGGTTTCTTATGGAGAATGACTACCCAACGTTACAAAACTTCAACACTCCCTCTCAACAAGGGAGACATTCTCCATACTTGGATTTCTTTTGTCATAGAAAGTTTTCTTCATGATCCATGTTGATGATCCATCTCCACACAACTATCATTAGCACCTCGGGTATCAAAGAAGGCCACACCTAGACCATTCACCTCCACAAATACACCCTTGTGAGTGAATTTCACCACAGGTAAACCACTGTGAATGAATCTTCCAATCTTCGCTGGTTAAACCACCAATCTTGGGAGAATGACATATGATGCTATCTGACACGTGGAAGCAACTCGAGTCCATAGGTAAACCATTGTAAGTAAGAACTATGCATGGGCCCATTTACCACAAGTACACCCTTGTGATAAAGGTATCATATCTCCATTGGTCTGCAACCCAATCTAGTATAAGGTTCATCCGATGCTTACCAAGGACACTCACCACCAAAAGTACACCCTTGTGAGTGAGTGTCACTTACAGGTAAACCTTTGTAAGTGAATATGTCATTCTCCATTGGTTAAACCAAAATATTGGGAGAATGATGCCTGATGCAACCACACACTGTAGGAATACTAGAACCTTGAGTCTTTTATCTTGAAGACCACGCTTGGGCCACTCACCTCCACAAGTACACTTGTGTGATTGAGTGTCACTTACAGGTAAACCCCTGTAAGTGAATATTTCATTCTCTATTATTTAAACCACCAATCATGGGAGAATGATGCCATAGATTCCTCTTGGAGAAACAAAATCACCTCGAGTTTTTTGTCCTTCAAAGACTATGCCTGGTCCACAGGTACACCCCTATGAATATCTACCATATGTTTCAAATCATCAACACTCCCTCTCAGTTAGGGAGACATTATGCATCACGCCAAGTTCATCTCTAGATATTGGAGCTTCACTGCTCCTTTCTATATCATGTCTCGAGTGATCTGTGATCTGCTCATCTACGGATATGTACTAGAGCTTCATTGTCCCCTTCTGCATCATGTCTTCGATGAATTCCTGCAGGAAGCTTCTGAAGCCACAATGCTTTATGACTTGCGATATCGACTGTGATATACATTGTATCTATTGTACTGAGTGCTACATAAACCGTCTTTCCTGAAATTGTAACTGATCCCAAGCTGAATCAACACCCCAAGGTGCTCAATCTGTCTACTGCACTCCCTGCCAAATTGGAATCTGTATATCCCTACAACCTCACTTCACCACCCGATACATATCTAAGGCCATATCCAATTGTACCATGCAGGTACCTCAACACATGCTTTGTTTCAACCCAATGGTAGTGTTTCGGCTCTACCATAAATTGGCTTAAGGTGCTCACTGCAAAGAAGATATCCTACCTGGTGTTAACCAGATACATCAAGGATCCAATCAACTGCATGTACATCATGGGATCCACCAAATCTAAATATGAAGAAGAATCACTCAACTTCTTCAGATGTTTCTCCATAGGTGTAGCCATGGACTTGCATTCCATCATATCAAACCTCATTAGTATCCCCTATCTGAGGAAGATCTCATCTGATCTCTGTCACACCTATAATCCCAAGAAATATTACATATGGTCAAGATCATCCACCTTGAACTCTTACACCAACTCCCTCTGTCACTGGAGTAAGTCCTATTGTTCTGTCTGCCTCATTGCATGGTCCCTCTATGAATGATAAAAAATCCATATATCAGTCCTCCTGACTAGATTCCTCCTCTATCACTATAGAAAAGTATTTTGAAACAAGTGTATCTTCCCGTGAGATATCAAATTTCCTAGAGGCCTCCTCAACTCAGGACACACATTTGTTAGTTCTAGAAGATGTCTCTCTCCCACCTGAATCTGAGGGGGGAATCCCTCTGAATGATCGAATCTTCTTCTGAGATCAGGCTCACTCTGATTCTGCATGTTCCCTTTGAATCTTGACTCCCTCTAAGTCTATACAATCTCCAGATTCATATGCTCCATTTGCATCTGTTTACTTCCTCTGAAGTCTAATATCCTATAAACTGTCCTGGGGGGATGCTCCTCCCTACTGGATCCTAAGGGTTGAATCCCTTTGAACTCTGGCTCTTTCTGAGCTGCTACTTGGTGGGAACACCTGCCTCACCATTGGTGGACCCATCTACTCCTCCTCATGATGTGGATCATCAATGCCATATAACTCGAGAATCTCTGAGGTCATTTTATCTCACTGAAAGTATCATGAAGAGTTGCATGTGTCCCTGCATCCTACAAAGTGTCATGAATCCATGTTGGCCTCCTCCTAGTCACTGCAACATCTCTAGGTAGTTCCACTGGCCCTAATAGCTCTACCGACTCCTCCTAATAATCTAAAGGATGAAAAACTAGACTAGAGGGAACTGTATGGTCATCCCTCGGAGCCTTATGCTCCTCACAATCAATCTCCATATGAGACACTCTATATCCCATAAAATTACCCTTCTTTCCAGAAGGTTCTAACTTCATCCTCTTCTGCTTCGGTACATGGATGTATGATGTCATGTATACAACTTCTTGTCTGGATAGTCTTCTCCATGTCTCAAAATAGAGATCATCTAATATGTTTCCTCCTACAATCATCACTATAGATCCCTCTTAGGGCTATCACCTGTGACCTACCTGGAACAAGAACAAGAACAAGAACTAGAGAAATTACAACCGTCACTATAGATCTTTCTCGAAGATATCACCTGTGACATGTTTGGAACAAGAATAAGAAGCATGAACAACACTTTTCTAGTGTTGTGACCAATTATTCCTCCATGGTAACCTTCCC
>SNQJ01S0093874.1:69112-83436 GCA_010110895.2 Picea sitchensis | reverse complement strand
CGTTATTATGTTAATTTTATTGATGATGCAACTAGAAAAACTTGGGTTTATTGCATTCGACAAAAATATGATGTTTTTGATACTTTTAAGAAATGGAAAGATTTGGTTGAGAATGAGATAGGAAAAAGGTTGAAGTGTCTCAGGTCAGACAATGGACGTGAATATTGCAGCAAGGAGTTTGATGATTACTATTCATACCATGGGATTCGTAGAGAGAAGGCATTTCTACGAACACCACAAGAAAATGGTGTGTCAGAAATGATGAACATGACAATCATGGAGCGAGCAAGGAGTATGAGATTGCATGTTGGTTTAACCTTACAGTTCTAGGCAAATGTTGTAGATATTTTTGTTTACTTAATAAACAGAGGAACTTCAAGCTCTTTGGATGGTAGAATTCCAGAGGGGGCATGGACAGGTAAAAAGGTAAACAATTTTTTTTTGAAGACTTTCAGTTGTGAAGCATTTGTCCATATTGATAAAGAAAATAGAACAAAGCTTGAGGAAAAATCCAAGAAGTGTACCTTTATTGGATACAATGTTAATGATTTTGGTTATCGCTTATGGGATTATGAAAATCATAAAATCATTAGGAGTAGATATGTCATATTCAACAAGAAAGTCATGTAAAAAGATCAATTGCAGGTAAAGAAAAATGAAAAATAAAAACTAGAATACACAGTGCTTGATGAGATCACTGAAAAATAAATTCCAAAGGTACTAAAAAATCAAATGTAAAACAAAATGAGAAACATGTACCTCAAACTCCTATAAGTGTTGTTAGATGATCTACCAATTTAAGTAGACCCCCTAAATGATACTCTCCTTCATTGTATTATTTATTGTTGACTGATTCTGGTGAATCGGAATGTTATAAAGAGCAAATGCAGGTAGACACTAAAAAGAAGTGGGAGAAAGGCATGAAAGAGGAAATGGATTCCCTAGTAAATAACTAGACTTGGGATTTGGTTCAGTTTCCTGCAGGAAAAAGAGCATTGCAAAATAAATGGGTTTACAAGTTGAAGGAAGAAGATGGAGGTAAAAGCGGTACAAGGCTAGACTTGTTGTAAAGGGGTTTGCACAAAAGAAAGGTATAGATTTTGATGAAATATTTTCTCATGTTGTTAAAATGACTTCAATTAGGACTATTTTAAGTATTGTGGCAATAGAATATTTACATCTCTAACAGTTAAATGTAAAAATATCGTTTCTCCATGGGGATTTGGAGGAAGAAATTTATATGCAACAACCATAGGGGTATGAGGTCAAAGGGAAGGAAAATTTAGTATGAAGGTTGAAGAAGAACTTGTATGGCCTAATGCAAGCTCTAAGGAAATGGTATTTGAAGTTTGATAGGTTTATGATAGAACAAGGTTATAGTAGATGTCATTCTAATCACTGTGTTTATTTTAAAAAGCTAGAAAATGGAAGCTATATTATCTTGCTATTGTGTGTAGATGACATGCTTGTTGCAGGGTCTAATATGCATGATATAAATGTTCTCAAGAAGACATTAGTTAATTCATTTTGTGATGAAGGATTTGGGTGCTGCAAAGACAATCCTTGGTATGCGAATAACAAGAGATAGGAAAAATCGAAATTTGACATTGTCTCAGGGTGAGTACATAGAGAAGGTGTTGGAGAGGTTTAGAATGCAGAATGCAAAACCAGTTAGTACACATTTGGCCAACCATTTCAAATTAACCAAAGAAATGTGTCCCAAGAGACAAGAGGAGATAGAATACATGTCCAAGGTCCCTTATTCATCAGCAGTTGGCAGCTTGATGTATGCGATGGTTTGCACAAGACCAGATATTGCACATGCAATGGGAGTTGTGAGTACATATATGAAAAATCCATGTAAAGAACATTGGGAGTGAGTATAGTGGATTCTCAGGTATTTGAAAGGTACTAATACTCATGCATTATGTTTTGGAGGTTCAGACATTGTTCTACAAGGATATGTTGATTCAGATATGGAAGGTGATAAAGATAGCAGGAGGAGCACCACAGGGTATTATTTTAATGTAGGTGGAACAACAGTAAGTTGGATTTCGAAACTGCAAAAGGTTGTTGCACTTTAAACAACAAAGACAGAGTATGTTGTTGCTACAGAGGCTAGTAAAGATATGATTTGGTTATAGAGGTTTATGGAGGAATTGGTAAAGAAGCAAGAGAATAGCAGGTTGTACTGTGACAATGAGAGTTCCATTTATCTTGCAAAGAACTCATCCTTCCATTCGAATACTAAGCATATACATCTCAGGTACCATTTCATATGATCCATCTTGGAAGATGGAAATTTGAAGTTGGAAAAGATGCACACTAGCCAGAATCCTGCAGACATGTTAACAAAGGGAGTAACCAAGGAGAAATTGAGTTCATGCTCAGTTTCAGTTGGTCTTCAAGCATGAAGGTGAAGATGATAAATTTTTCAGGTCCAAGTTGGATTATAGTCTAATATGTACAACAACAGTGGAGTTGTTGTGATCAGTCTCCAAGTGGGAGATTGTTGGTTATGGAGCTTGATTATCTTCTTGTTTCATAGGTCTTTATTTTCAAACGTGTTTATACCCCATGAAGAATGTAGATCCTAGAATAATGTACACCCCTCCACATAGAGGGGGCTTTCCCCCTCTGTGGGGTTCGAGGGCAAATCCCTTGAAGGAAAAATTTCCTTGTAAATGTATATTGTAATTTCATAGTAAATTTTGACTGTTCATTATAAGGTCACAGATCTAACGGTAGAAGTTGTGTTATGGTTTTTTTTCCATAGAAAGAAACCTTATTTTATGATGGAAATGTATTGCGACTATGCATCATTGCGAATATTGTATTCTGAGAGAGGAGATTGTGAGAGAAAGAAGAGGAAGTTACAACGGGTGTGTTGTAGGTTGTATCCCTTCATTTGTTGGATAATAAAAAGGAAGGACATGGAAATTTCTATGGTGGACATAGCCCACACTAGGTAAACCACGTATATCTGTGTCTCTATTGCATTGTGTATCTTATGTGTTTTATTTCCACATATTTTTTTATTTTATTGCTCCGCGATCCTGTTTTTCTAACACTGTCCTATTTCAAAATTAATATTGCTATGACATACATGCACTAACTCTTTCGTACGTACAAATCACGTATGGAGATATTAATTGTTATATGTCATTTTCAAATTTAATCTCTTTAATTATCTAGAAGAGTTTGGTGGTGTAGTGTCATGATTTTAATTAGGAAAATGCAAGGCTTGATCACGATCTTCGAATGAACAAGTGTCAAAGAGATCCGCTACCAGCTGTTGGATTATTTCGTTTTCAAAAAATAGCAAGGGTTGGGGATTCATTTCCACTTGTTCGTTCATTTCGATCCTAATTCTTCTCCTCGCATTTTCTCAGTAAGAGAATGCATTCCTTGTATGGTAGCATTGTTCTGTGTGGTTTTACGAACTGTAAAAAAAATGTTTTATATGGTAGCATTGTTCCATGTAGTTCTTCACTTAGCCCTGACCCTCATTCATTACCCAGTCTTGGAAATTTCTTTACCCAATATCTTGTGGTCTTTTAGCTGGGAGTTTAGAGTTCTTCTCTTCAGGGGAACTCGACTCTGTTGGAGGAAATTATTCACAGTTGATTTCCATTGAATATTGCAACCATTTCCGTTCTCCAAAGGCCAGTCGTGTTGAATGCTAAAATCTCTTTCACTGTCTCTCTACTTATTGTTCGAAACAGTGGGATCTCAAAGGATACTATGCATGTTTCTTCCTCTCTAGTAATGTTCCGATGTCTTTACGAGTTACCCAACATAGTTTAGGTGTTTACAACCATTGTGTTTGCAGTCTGATGTTTGATATTCTAACTTTTGGGTATGATGCAGGTTCCTTCCATTTCGTTGAACCAAGACTGACGGGAGTTGGTCTCGTTTGTGAATCTTGTTGGATATGGTGTCCAATCAAGGTACTTAATCAATGGTAAGTGCCCAAAAATGCTTCACTCTATTATTATTTCCACTATGTAATAATTTTTACAACATGACTTATCAAAAAATTGGTAGAATTTATATATACTAATGGTTTAAAATCTATAGTTGACATGTGTCCAGACTGGCGTATTGAATTCCTCATTCCTGACATCATGCATCGTTTGCCTCACTCATAGATATGCACACCCTAAGGTTTACTATGGTTTTTAACTGTGGGTTTAAATTTATGTTGTTCCTCGCATGCATTACTGGCATTTCAAAGCTTGAAGCTTGGGAGGAAATATATTTAGGTTTCAGTCCATTACTATATTGGGTTTCTGTCACGAACTCTTAGTATAACTTTGTAACAGAGTCTTGAGACTCTATGTTAACTGGACAATATTATTCCTAAGGCCATCGATTTCATTAATGTATGTGTTATAATAAGGACTGTGTTCCTTTGTTTTGATATTATAAACATAATTGTTATATTCCTCTATTTTGGCATCATAATTAGCAATGTTTTATTCCTTCGTTTAGGTATTATACACTTAACTGTTTTATCTCTTTACTATAATTTTGTTCACCTCTGTACTGGAACTAGCAATGTACTTTGTGTTAATTGCTAAGGCCTTCCTATTTTAGGGCCAAAAAAAATAAATATTTTGTAATCTCCTATTGAAATGACTGCAATTTAGTTTAGAATTTTTCTTTATGCAAGGAATAAATTGGTAAATAGACATCATAATAATAATAGACCAACTAGTAAAATACATACCTCAACCTATAAGTTGGTTGATTTATCCCCATTCATGTTTGTTCTTGATATTTCCCAACTGCCCAAACTGAATATTTACCTCCCAGCCAACTAGGAACAACCTTTTTGGCTCCGTAGCTCCAGGAATCCTTGCAATTTCCTAGACCCCGAGCCCAAAGTTTCCAGCAACAATAGTTCCCTTGTAAAAGTTCCCCAAAACAATCTATGTCCTCCAATTTCCTCCTTTCCTCTCTCTTTCAGAATTTCTTCCTTGCCTTCTTCTTCCCCCAATTTCCCCCAAAACAAAGACCCCTCTCCAAGTCCTCTCCCCTCTTCCTTATCCTCCTCTCTCAAATCCCTCTCTCTCATTTAATTCCCCAACTGCCTTATCCCCTCATTAATTCCCTCACCTACCATAATATAATAAAATAGTAAAAAGACTCATTGAATTTATTTTAATAATTAATTAAATTTAAATTAACACTTATGATCAATAAATAACCAACTGGGTTGTTACATACACCCACCCTTCAAGAAATTTTGTCCCGAAGTTAGAGTAATTTACAATACAAGGGTAAAGATACATGATTCATATATCCATATCAGATAAACAACATCATCAATTTAAAACACTTATACATACTAGTGTACATGTGCAAGGCATGAATGTGTAGCTAGCACCCACCCTTGTGCTAGCTACACATGCATGCATTGCACATGCACAAATAGGTTATGTATACTTTAGCAATCAAATCCTTTTGCAAAGGGGTCTCATACACCAATTTGGTGTGTGGCCGTGATCTTAAAATTAGATTATTATTATTATTATTCTAAATAAATCTTATATTTTTATGAATAAAGTTATTATAAATTCAAAATTATAAGAGTTTATAAATTAAATAAATTTATATAATAATAGTTTTGTTATGTACCCCATTCGGGTGTCAAAGCGTGGAGGTATGTGCGCCCTTTCATTCTACCCATGCGAGCATTAATGAAAAGTGACATGGGAGGTCATGAGACCATCATCTGGTTATGAGGGAACTTGCCCCGTGGGAGAAGTGAATGACATGTATGAGGAGCTTGGATACGATGCCCTCCTGACCACGTGTGGATTTAGTGACAATGCATCTTCATGAGTATCATAGGTACAGAGGCAAATCAATGGGTATATTATGGAGTAAACATGATATAATGGAAGTTCATACTGAGAAGGTAATGAGGAATTATTTTGTGAAGAGGAAGGGTTTGGATGCCCAAGAAATGATGGAGTTCAAGAAAGGGAGAGGTCTATTTCAAAGTGACTTGGGTGGAGGAGGAATGGTGATCCCGACCGAGATATGGGTAGACAAGGGACATAGGCTTGGGGTGGTTCCCCTCGCATCTTTCTATGGTCTAATAATCATCAGCAAAGGCTTGTGTTTGTCTATTGGTTTTGAGGTGGCTACTCAGGAATGAGGGGGAAGCTCAGAGGCTACCTGGTAGGAAGACACCAACGTAGGATAAAGGTGCACTTTGGGGTGGTCTGAGGTTGCAAGTAGGAAAAGAGGGGAAAATATTTTCCATGGGAACTGCGCCCTGACTCTTGGATATCTCAATAACGAGGGTGGCATGGTGTGTGGTGGCTAGGTTCACTATCGGTGTCTGGTTGGAAATATGGGATGGTGTGAGGCATGGCATGAGGAGGAAAAGGGAGGAGGAACAAGGAGAATTCTAGGGAGGCTCAACCTCCTCTTTTTGGGCTCAGGATATGATGACTGGAGATAAAATTCCATCCACAGTGGTAGCAGGGAATTATGGGGAAAAATGCTCTAATGAGGCCAAAGAAAAAGTGGAGGAGGTGGAAGATAAAATGATAGCCAAGAGGGAGAAGATGTTGGAATCTAAGGTGCTGGAGGAGGTGAGGGATTGGGTGGATGACCTGGTCTACTCTCGAACTTATGACACCAAATACTTTTGGATAGTTGAAACATAATGGATGGTTAAGGCACTTGTGGCTCAAGCTTTGGAGAAAACAAATGAGAACCAATGGGAAATCCTCCATAGCATGAGGATTTTTAAAGAAAAATTTGAAGCAGTATGCAACATTGTGTTTGGGGTTCAGATCACTCTCTCCTAGGCGAATGAAGAGGAGGGGGGAGGCACTCCAAAGGTTGACACAAAGGCAAATCCCATCCCGATTGACCAAGACCATCAACACCAGGATAATACTCAAGAGAGAGAGGAGAATGTTGATTTGATTCTTAAGGTGGCGGAGGAGGATCCCACTCCTCCTCATAGCTTGGGTTAATGGGTCTTCTTTTCCTAGTTTCTTTATATACCAATTGCTTGTTAGTATGCTTTGCTTGCAGATACTAGAACATTTGGGGATGATTTGTTTTCTTTGGACAATTGACTTTCAGGATGAAGTTATGAACTGGTTTAATAACACCTGGAGGGATTTGGTTTCTTGCATAAGTAGGTTCCAACCATGGGGAAAGCTTGATAACATTTTTTTTCTATATTATAGATTAATACTCTTCTTTTTTAGCTTAAATAACAATAATAATAATAGTTTTGTTATGTTGAAAGATACAAAAATCAATTAATATAAAATAAAAATGATATTGTATTATAATTAAAATAAACAAAATATTTATTAAATTTGGTAAATATAAATATAATTACCAAATAAATCAATACTACTAAATTCTACATTCGAGTGAAAAAAATTGTATGATTCATGTCAAGATATGTTGCTCCAATATAATACTTTACAAAATTAAAATTAGAATTAAAATAATAACATTGAAAGGCATCACAGGCGAACTTCTTTGGTACTTTTTTTTTAACTATTTTCCATCAATCCATATTATCAAAGTTGAGTTTCCTAACAAAATGCATGCATGTGCACACACGCATAAGTACACTAAAGCAAATATTCACATTCCTTTCGTTGGTCATGACAACTTGCATGCTCCCCGATCCAACGATGGAGATCGGGGGATGATCAACAACCCTCAAGGACCTCACATCATCAACACGTATGAGGGTTAACATCCCTCTGCGATGTGATAGTGGTTTCTCCCATGATATTGGCACCTTCCTATCGGTTTCTCATTGCTAAGAAACGTTTCCAAAACCACAATGGCACAATGCAATACCACGTATCGCCCTGCTCCAGTACCACTTATGGTATTGGTTGTTTCTCTGTTGGTAGCCCGACCACCGTGCCACCAACCTAACACTGTGGCCCTGCCACCGAGGCATTACACGTCACAACTACCACGTCATTTCCACTTCACCTTCCATGTGGCCTCCATTCCATGGTACGAAAAATTAGCCAAATTTTCCAAATTTTCAAAACTCCTTATTAAAAAAAAAATCTATTAGGGATGCCATGAATATTTGTACTTAGCTTCTCATGGCCAATTTTTTGGCCCTGTGCATGTCAATTCAACCTCTGCACCTGGAATTCGACACTCCCAGGTTGAATTCTCAATTAATTTCACTGTAGAAATTGGGGCTTTTGCCCAATTTCGCCATGGATATCCTGCAAATCCTAAATTAGACCAATCACATGTTTAAAAGCACTCGTTCAAAGGTTAAATTTGGGGATTTTAACCCTTGATCTCCATTTCCTCAAATTCCATAGGAAAATTCAAAAACTAATGCTTAGGAAATATCGTCAAACACTTTGCAAACATTTTCTAAACTTTTCAACTACAAATTAGCTTCAATGTGTTGAGTGCAGCCCATGAGGCCTTGATGTTGAACATATGGCTCTGATACCAATCTGTAATGTTCCCCATCTTAACTGAGGAACATTACTACACATAATACACATAAAATGAAAATTTTACTTGCTAATTCATTTAATGTAGCTTCCAACTACAAATTATGCATAGATTTAACTGGATTATGATGCCTATAATTAAATGCATCTAAAACATTCTAAATGAATATGAATGTAGTTAATAAATCATCTACAATAGCACATAAAACCATTCTCATTCACAGAGTAAAATTCCCATCTGTAAGACTCATAAGAAAACTCAGGTAATAGATAAGCACTTATCTTTAAAAGAAAGTTTGAGCAACCAACTGCTTGGGAAGGATGTTCCACCCAACCATAGACTTTTTGTTCCAAATCTCAACAACAAGTCACCCCTAAGTTGGGGCTAGGAATCCACAAAAGAAGAGTGTCTCTCACAGTCCACTCACAACTCAATATCCCACAACCCACCGGTATTCTCCTACAACTTTCTTGAATTTCCTCCATCTCTTTTCCTCTTAACCCACCCAACCCAAGGAATGTACCCCTTCATTTTTCTCATTCCATCGAGAATCCCATTCATTTATCATGGTATCTCTAGCATAGGCAACCAAAAATCTCTCTACTGAGAACTCAATGGAACTCACTGGCAGGAAAACTACCAATAACAACAACAACACTTGTTGTTACAGTGCAACTCTCACATGAGTCCACTCTTCGAGACTGAAAACCTAGCTCTTCAATATTCAGCTCCAAAACACTCCAGCATGATCCAGAATTCACCTATCCTCCTTGCCCTAGGTACGTTTCTCTTTTTCCCTGCTATCTGCTTGTTGTTCATCCAAGAATCCATGTGAAAAACTACCTATTTTTCCCCATACAAATTTCCTCTATTTTCCCAAGGCATTTGACTACTCACTCTACCCAATATTGATTGTACTTCATCCCCATGCTCTCCAATAACTATGGGATGTGACTTATACACCCACCATCTGATAGGTATTCAATGATTGGGCTCTCATACACTCAAATGGAAAAACAAGGTTTCCCCAAATGATAATAAAATCAGAAATGTGGGTTTGAGTAAATACCCATAATTAATTTCCCCCTTGGACCCCTCTTAGACACTCCCTAGGCATCCCCCCCTCTTTTGTGGATTAATCATCCCCCATATCTGTCCATATTCCTAGCATCTAACATCACATTATTTTTATTAAAATCAGAAAATACATTTCACATATTACATCGCTTGGCCATATCCATATTCATATCTACATTATTCATTAATTAAATTGGGGATTAAATTGGGTATTAAATTGGGGATGTTACAATTTTAGATTCAAAAATAAACACAATCTACCTTAAATTAGGGTTTCACAAACATGCTATTTCAAAAAGAAAGTCACTAAGAGGGCTCTCTAATTTGAAATGAACAACAATCTAAAATAGAAAAGAAATATGATCTAAAGGTTGAAAAAGAAAGATGAAAACCAAGATGGAAAAAGATATAGTAGGGCTCCTCACACAAGCTTGAAAGTAGGACAAATAGTAAAGCAATAGAATATGTTTTTATTTATCCAAAAACTCATGTAAAAAAATATATCTAAGATATTAATAGTAAGTAAAGGATCTATCATATAGCCTACTATAACATAAATATGAAAGTGAGATCTGAAAGAAATAGAAAATTGGAAGTTACTAAAGATCATGTGGGGTTTCTTTCTTAATAATATGATAGTCTTAAAGAAAAAAACTTCATCTATAGCATGAGAATTCTAAAGAGTGAAATCATGCCCTAAAAACACTCAAGAAGCCAAAACAAAACCCTAAAAAGTGAAAAAAAAGTCATGAAACCAATGCAAAAACTTACTTGGAAAAGTGCATTGATCCTTGCAAATAATGATCCAAAAACTACGTTGGTCAATGCAAATACCAACCCCAGAAAGTGTGCTAGCACCTACAGTCTCTCGATAGATAATAACCAGTCTCCAAGGTAAATCTGAAGGATTTTAGTCCAATGTTTCCTGCATACACAACCTAGAGAGTAACAACAAACAAAATAGGCCCAAAACTAAAAAAATTAAAGAGGGAAAGGGGGGTTGAACATGCACCCACAACCAAGGATGATAAATAGGCTCAATCCCCGGTGGAGTCACCAATATGATGTTAGAAATCAACATAAAGGGTTAGCAAATTCCTAGATCTAAAGGTTTTGATCATTTTTTGGAACATGCTTTCCGAAAGAAAGAACCACTCAAGCTTAGTTTCAATTTGGTGAGTTCCCATACACTTGTTTCTCCAAGTGTAGGAACCACTAACTGTGGGGATGAAAATGAGTCTAAGGTCAGTTATGAATCTTTTGAAATCACATTTTCCAAGTATAGTTTCCTTATCCCCCTTCTCTTCTCACAAATGTAAAAATATTGAGATCCCCTCCTAATATCTAATTGCAATGCAAATAAATCTCCCCAATTTCTTTAAGGGACTCGATAAATGGAATTTTCATGAGGGGATTTGTAGGCCCATAAAAATTGGTTATCGATCCTTGGACACAAAGTTCTTCAAGGTGACCTGATCAAGGTCCCAAAGGAATGTCAAACCCATGGAGAATCCCATATCTGTTACAACCTCAACCTTGCTATTCTTCCAACATTTCTTAGCCACAATTGTCATTGTCTCTTTTTTAGATTTGGTTTCCTACGGGAGAACTATTGTGGTTTTCTCCTAGTTAATACCTTTCATAAACATGCAATGTTTGTTGAGAGCATTAAGGCCTCTTACATTTAAAGAGAGTACTATCATTAGTGACTAAAAGGTAAAATAAAATAAAATAGAAAATTGGATTGAGAAGGAAAATATTTGTGTGGCAGTCCCATCGCCTATACTGAATTTACCAACAGGGCATTAGCCTCCTCTATTTTCTACTGGAGGATTTGCGCCCTTTTTTTTCTCCTCTGTTGAGAGATTTTTTCGAGCTTTATGAGAGTATCTCATGCCTACTCCTAATTAGCTAGGGTTAGCCTGATATTTTCTTGATTTTTTTTTACATCTGATGAGATCCTTTTGCATTTGCATTAGTTGTGATTTTTGGAAGTTGGCACATTGTTATCCATGTGCTTCAACGAGGCCTAGTAAGTTGATATCCACCATTTCTGAGTCTAAATCATTTTGTATGTCATATTCTTCTTAATCTTGTGAGATTTCCCCATCTATTTCCATGATCTATTCAAGGATGCTAATCTAGGGGGGTTGAAATTAGTTTGTTAAGGGTCCATTTTTTTCTGCTTGGGATCATATTCAACAACCTTTCCTGTGCTATCAACCCCACTAGGAATTTCCCCCACACTTCCTTCTTGTGGAGGGACATCTTCCTTGTCTATCAGAGCTTCAAATTTATTTTGGTTATTTTGCTTGATTTCCTCTTGCTAGGAAACTTTGCAAAACCCTTTTGGTCTACTGGGCCCTTGTTTTTGTTCACCATCTTTGGGATGTTAAGGGGTTAGTCACAAAACATGTGGCCCTACTCATGGCATTTTATGCAGTGGAATGGAATATGTTGTAGTCCAATGTCTGAATCCATTCCGGATATTGAAAAAATATGTTGATGGAATCTGGCAGGGAATCGATAACATTCATATACACACATATCCTCACATATGAGGTGTGTCTTCCTTGTTTGGTAACCTTTGAGAGCTTAATAAAATAACCAAGTGAATTTCCAATCCCTTCCAATGTTTCCAATTCCCAAAATTCTTGAGGCATGGAGTACATCTTGATCTAGACTAGAACTTTTGTGAAGGTTTCATTTTCAGGGATGAAGTGTTATGTCCAATACTAGATATGAAGGCCCACCAAGTTAAAGAAATATGGTCCAACTTCAAAGGTTCACTCTTTGTCCTCAACACACACAAATATGGTCATGGAGAACCCTTTGGAACCAATATTTAGGTCAACCTGGCCCTTGGTTTTCCATTTAGAATTCACCCATCCAACAAGTTCCTTCTCAGAGGGATATAGACCCATGAATTTACCTACAACTGGGTGATCTTTCATGTACTATATATGGTTGCCAATGTTAGGTGAGGTTACCTCATACCTTGGATTTTGATAGACATTAATTGTTGAGTTTTCCTATTGTATTCCCTTGATGAAGACCATTCTTGTCAAGTCTAGGATCCATGCATGAACAATTCCCCACCCCACCCATTCTAGAGGTGAGAGGGCAGGATGAGGCATGCCCAATGACCGTGTCCTTAGAATATCGCGAGTCAACTTGTGAGTTGTCAAACATCGTCGTGGGATTCTAATAGAGAAAGCGTGAATGAATTAGAAGCCTCTTCAAGGAGACAACCTCCTATTACAATATATGAACTACACAATAGGAGATGATCATTCAAATGAGTCTCCTTTATGTATATATAGGATGCAAAGAGGGCTAGAATGAAATAACAATAAACCAACATAACTATAATTGATGTAAATATAATGAGTGAGGGATAATATTAGGGTCTTAATAATATTGATTTGATTTCTCTTATGTAATATTGTTTCTATAGAAATCTGCATATCTTTGTCTAGAGTTTGCAATTTTGTTTTCTAGAGAAATGTGTATTTCTTTATCTAGAGTCTATGACATTATTTGTGAAGAGATTTATTAGAGGAGAATCATTTTTTTTTTAATTTGTAGCTCAAATATCTCTTCTTGATAATGATGTGGAGTGTCATGGGATTAGGAATTATTTTCAATAATTGTCCATTTTGAATATTATTAATAACATTTCTAAAGCTTTCAACCTTCACACACTCCCAAGAACTAATATCACTTCAATACTATTGGAAAATTAGGGTGAATGCAAATTCATATAAATAAATGAATATTATGAAGGAGAGAAATAAAATAAGTGCATGTTATTAACATTGAAATGCATACATACCTCTCACACACCTTCACATGATGACCCATTTCAATTTATATCACCACCTAAGTTATTGTGGTAGTTTAACCACTTAATCTCTAACCCTAATATCTAAATTTTATATTATATATAGTGATTTTGATGGGGTCATATATGGGGTTAAATGTATATTTAATAGTGGTTGGACTAATAAATGAGCCATAAGTGCAATGAGGGAATAGGTATATATAGAGGTCATATAGTCATTATTGAGAAATAAGTAATTTGGATATATGAATGTATTGGGTATTTGGAAGAGATTATCCTATTGTTTAAGGGGTTATTATGTAAATATTATCCCTTAACTATCTTGGTGTTATGATACACTCTCACATCTTGTGTACATTTGTTGGCAAATTTTTAACAGATAGCGTATGCTTGTCATTGATGGCAAGTACAACAGTGAAGATGGCAGGATTAGAATGTGCATCAATGGACAAACAGGAACAACGTAGGCTCAGAAGGAGAAGCGTCGCTGATTGTTGGATCCCATCCAAAATTCCCGACAACATGAGGGCCGTCAGATCTGAATAAAAACAAGAAGAGTGGATTTGGTGTTAAAGGTCGCGAGGCGCGAGGACGCGAGGAGGTGAAGTGGCGAGAATATTAGGACCGTCCATCTGGGAAGGATGCGTGGCAGAGATCGGAGAGATCTCGCGAACTCGGGGGTTCGCAGGATAAAGGCCCAAGTATTGGGTGTTCAAAGTCGCGAGGCGTGAGGACGCGAGGCGGCGAAATGGCGAGAGATTTATAACCGTCCATCTGGGGGGACAGGTGGCAAGAGATTGAGAGATCTCGCGAACTCGGGAGTTCGCAGGTTGAGAGTCCAAACATTGGGTACTCCAAGTCGCGAGGTCGCGAGGTAGCGAGAGAAGGACAGTCGTCGGATCCGGATCACAGGAGG
>SNQJ01S0093874.1:50528-61788 GCA_010110895.2 Picea sitchensis | reverse complement strand
CTACAGGGGTGCAGGTAGTCGCAGACATGGCTATTTCCAAAGGAGTGCTAAGCAATGGCATAGGAAACAAAGCTTCCTCTAATTCCTTAATTTGGTTCTTTAGTCTGGCATTCTCGGCCTCAATGACTCCAATGGAATCATGAAGAGCATCTCCTATTGCCATGTGAAGTTGAGAGATTTTGGACGCCTGCATATTGGCAAGGTCAAGTTCTGAACGATGTTTTATTTTCTTTTTTTTTACATCTTTTTTTTCAATGATTAATTTTTTTGATTCGCTTTCAAAAACAACACTCTCGAATACGAAGGATTCATCTTCGTCAAAAATTTCGGTGTCAACTATGTCCATTGGGTAGGCATGGTGAATTGCGTCTCTGGGCTGATCAAGGTTGCAGAATATGTTATCCAGATCAGCGTCAAGATCCATGTTTTCACTCTAAATTTCGGGCTACTCCGCCTCCCCTACAATTCTTTTTCCCTTCTTCTGCACGAGAAGCTTGTGAGGAATATGTTCACTGTATCTCTACAAAACTGATGTGGAGCTACTACCAATGGTTTATGAAAAGGTTGGTTTTCTCCAAACGTTGCTTGAAATGAAGAAATGGAGGGGACAATATAACCCCCAGGAAACGTTGGTTCAATGCGTGCGAATGGAAAATCTCCTCGAGCTCTTCGCTCTTCGCTCATTAATGAAAATATCTATGCGTGTTGTATGGTGACCTGTTAAAAGTAAAGATTAATTATTGCATACTTAGAAGTGCGAAGGTGGTGGTTACGGCAAAGAACATTTAAGGATTGGAGGTTTCGTGAAGGAACCAAGATGACGACGTGTGAATGGCATTCCATGGTATTTGAAATTAACACTGGGAAGGGATAACAAAAGCCTCCACAAATATTGCATTAATGGCATAACTTCTCGAGCCTTGCACCCATCAATGACAACTTAGACGGTGCCTTCACAATGACCTGTTAGCATTAAATATTTAGAAACAAGACACACACACACACACACACACACACACACACACACACACACACAGATAAACATTATTTCTTATTATGGACACGTGCGAAGGTGACGGGGATGGGGAAGAGAAAGCAAGGAAGGAATGGCCAAGTTTGAAACTACATGGTGAAACTGGTGAGTGTCCAATGGTGAAATTGCATCAGTCGGAATTGTTGACTACAAAACGCGTAAAACGTAAGAGGGCATGATGGTGCAGTTCAATGGAGGGTTTGTATATTTGAGGAATTGCGGGAAAGTGGCTAAGTATGGAAAGTGTGACTTTGTGTAGGCTTTCAGGGAGAATAGCAAAGGGAAGCATGTACAGTCTTTGGATCACAGGTTCTCGGGCTGGCGGGCTCAAAAGTGGGCCTCTATTGCTCTGTGTCTTACAAATAGTACCCAGACTCGCGCGATATAGAAATTGAGAAGCGAACTTGCAGGTTGAACATTGCACTTTTCTTGGTCTGCGTCGTCCAAACAGTACTCGGAGTTCCATGATATACAAACTGACAAACAAACTGCAGGGCTGGCAGGCCCAGGATGGAAATTGTTTACGGATCGGAGTTCCGCGATATACAAATTTTGATATTCCACAATTTAATTGGCTGGTTGGACATTACACTTGTATCAGTCTGTGTCCTCCAAACGACACTCGGAGTTCCACGATATACAAATTGACAGACGGACTTACATACTTAAGGCACTTTTTGGATCGTGGGTTCTCAGACAGGCGTGCTAAAAAACAGACGGACTACAGGACTGGCAGGATGTATAGCATATAACATATATGTTATATATCTAACATTATCTAAAAACATTATTTTCAAGTACTAAAATATAAATATTAAATATTGATATTGTACAATTTAATTAAACAAAATTATCAAATGAGTCACAAGCTTCGAGTCTAGCTTCAATTGCAGATCACCGAAGTTTTTGGCACAGGATATCAGATTTATAAAGTACCTTTATGTACTTTTATAAGTATGGATATAAGATTTTATAGAGCATGTACAAATCCCTCATTCCATACTTAGCCACTTTTTGGATCGTGGAATCTTGGGTTGGCGGGCTAAAAATTGGGCCTCTATTGTTCTGTGTCCTACAAATAGCACCCAGACTTCCGCGATATACAAATTTATTGGTGGAATTCGGGCTGGCTCGCTCAACATTGTATTTCTATTTTCCCGTGTGCTCCACGCAGCACTGGGAGTTCCGTGATATACAAGTTGACAGACGGACTCCAGGACTGGCGGGTTCAAGATTGCAATTGTCTACATGTATAACATATAACATATATGTTATATAGCTAACATTATCTAAAAACATTATTTTCAAGTACTAAATTATTAATAATGAATATTGATATTGTAAAAATTAATTAAAGAAAATTAGCAAATGGGTCACAAGATTCTAGTCCGGCTCCAATTCTAGATCACCGAAGTCTCGGGCGCAAGATTAGATGGACATGAAATCTTCCACTTCGTCCTCTGGGAACCCGCGAGCATAGACATGGATTACCAAGTTTTCAATGCAAGATGTACATTTGGAACATGGGAAATGAGAGTTTGATAAAGCATAGCGGGGGACCCATGGGCATAAAATTGGCTAAGGAAACCAAAAGGATCGGTCTGACTCGCAGTGCATATTTCATAATTCATGTGCAACACCAACTGTGTGGTGACTAGATCAGTATGTGTAGAAACCAGGCAAAACTAAATATGTACCTTTATAAAGTATAGACATGAGATTTTATAGAGCATGCACGGATATCTCATTCCATACTTTTCCACTTTCTAGATCGCGAGTTCTTGGGCTGGCGGGCTCAAAAAATAGGCCTCTATTGTTCTGTGTCCTACAAATAACACACAAACTTCTGCGATATACAAATTGACAAGCGGACTTGCGAGGTGGCTGGGATTTTATAGAGCATGTACACTTTCTCAAAACATGGGGAACAAGAGTTTGATAACGTGTAGCAGGGGACCCGTGGGCATAAAATTGGCTAAGAAAACCAAAGGGCTCGGTCCGACTCACAGTGCATATTTCATAATTCATGTGCAACACCAACTGTGTGGTGATCAAATCAGTATGTGTAGAAACCAGGTAAAACTAAATATGTACCTTTATAAAGTATGGACATGAGATTTTATAGAGCATGCACAGATATCTCATTCCATACTTGGCCACTTTTTGGATTGCAGGTTCTTAGGCTGGCAGGCTCAAAAAATAGGCCTTGATTGTTTTGTGTCCTACAAATAGCACACACACTTCCACGAGATACAAATTGACAAGAGACCTTGCAAGGTGGATGCGATTTTATAGAGCATGTACAATTTATGGATCGCGGGTTCTCGGGCTGGCGGGGTCAAAAACATGCCTCTATTGTTTGGTTCCTTACAAATAACATCCACAACTCCACGATATACAAATTGACAATCGGATTTGCAGGTTGGTCGGCTTAACATTCTACTTCTAGTGATTTCCATGATATACAAATTGACACACAGAATCCAGGGCTGGCGGGCTCCCAGAAATGAGAAATACATACCAAATATGCACAAATCCCTTATTCCATACTTAGCCATTTATTTGGATCGCGGACTTGCGGGCTGTACATTGGGCTTCTAATGTTTTGTGTCCTGCAAATAGCACCCATAGTTGGGCAATATACAAATTGACAAGTGGACTTGCGGGCTGGCTGGCTCAACATTGCATTTTTGTTGGATGGCGGACCTGTGGGCTGGCAAGCTCTAGGCGCAAAAAAAAAAAAAAAAAACACATCTGCAAACAAGTTCGACAAATACAAACAGAGTAAACGAAAAACTGTTTAGTATCGAACACAAGCAGAAAAAAATGCACCTTTGCATGGATTCCTCTACATATCTGGGTAGGAGTTCTTTGCGACGTCTAGTTTTCTGGTTTGTTTCTATCAAGAAAAGTACAAAACAAAAGGGATATGAACATAAGTTCAGATGTAAATAAAAATGAAAGTACTATGTACATATACTAAAAAAAATAGAATAAGATGAATAGAGTAACAAATAGTTTTTAGAATGATGTACCTTTTTTTTTTTTGCATAATGTATATTTTATAATTCAAGTACACCACCAACTATATGCTCACTAGAACAGTATGTGTAGAAATCAGGGAAAACTAAGAAGCTGGATAATTTTTTTATTTTTATTTTTTCGTAACAAGCTATACAGATATGCTTTGAAACATAGAAATATGACTTTTCAATATCTTTGATGTATATCTCATAATTCAAGTGCAATACCAATTGTATCATGATCAGACCAATATGTGTCTAAGATAAACATATTTTAATGAGGAATGGGCACATTCGACCAGACATGGTCAATAAGTGCATTTTGCAGATGGCTTGTGTTGTTCAAAACAAAGCGGAGACTGTATTTGCACATGTAGTTTTCCAGTTCTTTTGTTCTGCCATTATTTTGTAGCGTGTCAATATTGAAGTCTCTTACAAGTACAATGGATCCATTTAGATTGAAATGGCCCAATGCATTGGAAAAAAACATCTACTATGTTGGAGAGTTTTGCATGGGGAGCAGCATACAGATTCAGTATTGCAACTTATGTTTCATGGAAAAAAAAAATTGCAAGCACCACTTCAACTTTCTTTTCTTCGATATGTATATGGTCCAAAATTGGTACATGTTTTTTCACCAGTATCATCACCCCATGTGTAATGTAACTTGATATGCAATTGTGATTTGGGAATTGTTTGTTCTACATGCATAATGCCATGTGTGTTTCCTGCAAGCACAAAATATCAGATTGCATTATATCATAGTCATTCAGTATATCATCCATGTGTGCGTTTAATTTGCGTGTGTTAAGTGAGAGAATTGATACAGATGAATTTGTTTGTATGGATTGGTAATCGTAGTGCAGTTGCCATTTTGCGGTGGTCCTGAGTCGTTCCATTTCAATTCAACTTTTTGTTTCACCTTGAAGTTATCTTTTGTGAGAGGACTTAGTAAATACAAGGAGTCTATGCTTCTGACATGGGGCAGTGTTGTGTATACAAGTCCATGTATCTGAATTCCAGCAGGTTGAAATGCAACATTATCAAGTGTTAGTCCTTGTGATCTGTGGACTGTACGTGAACATGCAAGTTTAATCAGAAACTGTTTTTGAATCTTCAGTTGACCTATCTTTGTTGATGTCAATACTGGCTTTGATATTCTCAAAATAGGTGTCCAATCGCTTCCAGTGCTTGAATTATATAGATAAGACAACTTGCTTGCTTGTCGCTTGCCTATATGCAGTTCATGGAACTTAATCCAAAGGACATCGAGTTTTTTTGTCTTTGTATAGCCTTTGAGAATTCCATTTGCACCATTGACCAATCCATCCTATGAATCATAGTTACAGGCATATATTTCAAACATAATTTCTAATTTGAGGACAAACTGCAAAGGTAAAGTGACTGTATGTTCATGACATGGCACATTTCCATGGTTGTCTTCTTCCAGGTCAATTGAATTGATGATGATATCATCTCCAGGCATGACCGATAGCATGTGGTTGTTATGCATTGCAACATCCTTATTTTTGTAGAACAAGTAAGGGAACATTGGGTCTGTTGTTGTAGGCAGTAAGCACCTCAAATTGATATATGTTAAGTCATCATATGTTTGGTTGTTTTTGTGCATTCTATTAAGAATTGCAATGAATGTTTCATCTGTCTGGCGCATTGTAGTATGCAACTCAAAGCATTTAATATTGTCTCTCCAGAAGTCATGGGTGATTGTTTCCATGTTAACGGTAGGTTGTTCAAATATCAAAGAATCTTGGATGGGTTGTGCCTGGTAAAGATCCCCACAGAATATCATGTCAATGTTTACAAAGTATTTCGTGTGCACATGTTTTATGCTTCTTAGTCGGTTGTCAATGGAATACAAGAACCGACTCCCAATCAAATATGCTTCATCTATAAAGACAAATTGGAGTTCCTCATAAAGCTTAGATAATGTATCCAACATTTCCTTGCTAAATGGAAGAAATTGTCACTTGTTAAAAGGCATTAAAAATGTAGAGTGGACTGTTGTTCCACCTGCATTATATGCAGCTTTTCCGGTGTATGCAACTGTTAGGCCCTTTGGTTTCACAGGATCAGAGGAATTGTTTGAATCATAGATTATTATAAGCATTTTGAACAGTGATTTCATTGTGAATGTCTTGTCTTTTCCTGCTTCGCCTGTAAGGAACAAGTCCACAGGACTATCCATGTTCAAGCATTTTTTAAGAGCAATGTCCTTTAGAATTGTTTGTTGTTCGTGATTCAACAGACATCTTATTCTGTGGTATTCATTATTTTCAATTAGGAAATGATGTTTTGTGACTTGAAAACCAAGATTGATACGTTTTTCACTTCCACCTGCTGGAGGATGAGGCAAATCCGCTTGTAATTCATAGGACTCGGAAGGAGTTTTGGTTGTTTTTCGGTTTGTGAATGTCTCATCATGATCGTCAGGGTTTTCTAGGTCATTAACTGGAACTTCTAGATCACCCCATGTTGGATTAACATTGTAGGTAAATCTAGCTTCATTGATGTGCACTATAGTCTCACATGCAATATATGCAGCCTCCCATGTAGAGAAGTTGTGTTTTAATGTCTCTTCGTTTTCATCGAACGGAACATACAACAACAATTTTTCTCTACAATAGTTTTCATAGTCACAATGTTTATTGTATTTGACAAACCATATGACAAAGGGTTTTTTTCTTTTTGATATGGGTGCACCATTTTTTTTGTAATGCGATACGAATTCTGCTAAGCAGATATGCCTAATAGGAGATGGACGCTGGAGGTAATAATCAACAATAGAGCGACATAGCACGTCTTATGAATTTTCAGGATCTTGTTGTAGAAAAACCGGTGGTTTAGACACAAATGTGTGTTTTTGAAGTGGAGATGTGTTTATGAAGACACATTTTCTTGAACTACAAGTGAGGGGTAAGGAAAGTGCAATGTGAACTGCTTATTGAGTAGACATTTGTTGAAGATTAAGCAATTTATTTCCAAGTGTGCGTATCATTTGTATAGCATCAATATGATTTCTTTCATGTTCTTTGTGTATTCTTCTGAATGCACTTGTCATAGATTTTTCAACCTTTGTCATATACGAGGTACAGTACGATGTTGCAGCATATGCATTGAGCACGTACTGTGCATCTGTATTTTCTTTCCACATAACTGGCATGTCCTTGGAGAAACTGTTGTTCCAAATATGGGAAAGTTTTCGTTTAAGGAAAATTGTTGGTTGCCTAAGCGTACATTGTATGGCTTGGATGTACTCATATTCTGATAGATTTAGCTCTGTCAAGAAGGCATCAAATCTTATCAGCTCGTCAAATTCTCCTTGTTCCAGAAATGTGAACAAGGATTTAGATTTCTCAACAGCAACATTGTCCTGTAAAATAAGTGGCTCTATGATTCTTGTATCTCTCATTGGCGGCACGGGAAAGTTGTATCTGCAATGTGAGTTTTTTTCGTTTTCTACAACTTCTTGTATGGTAATATGTCTCTAGACTTTGGCAAGTTCTGGATCCAAATGATCTGTGTTGCATGTTATATATTTATTCACAAATTGTTCGATCTTTGAATTATTATCAGCTCCATAGACTGGTGCACCCTCTATCCACAATAGTGCATGGTCATGTTCATTTCCCCTATTCTGGAATTCAATCACAAAAAAGCAGTCCAATATTTCGAAAAATGTTTCATCACGGCATATCAATTGTCTCAAAGCATGTATTATATATCTATAGTAGCGAGTACATGTCACTTGGTCTTTTCTTATGAGGTAGTCAATGTCATTATTTTTTAGTGTATCGGTTTCTTTTTTACGTTTCTTGTTCCTATGCAGGCCAGATACGGCAGCCACCAATGGATCCCAACAATGCTCTGCACTTGTAAATGTGATGAAAAATGTTGGCGGGCCCAATTTCCGTATCATTGCAAAAATATTTTTTTTGTTTTGTTGCAAATAGTCAAGAGAGGTGCGAATGTTTTTGAAATCTATGTATCCAATATCATATTTCATAATTTTTTCTAGGTTTACTTTGTACTTCACATCCTTGGCCAACAACTTTCTTCCTTGTAACTGGCCTTTTCTTATTCGGACCCACATGAAGGAGAGAACTTGCTCTATTATTATGTGCATTGTTTTGAAAAACAAATTTGTTATGTGACAGGAGAAGTAACTGCTTGAATGTAGCAGCTCCCATCGGACTATTTTATGATAACTGAATCATTTTGTAATATCAATGGCACGCAGATCTCCATAGAAGAGTGTTGGAAAGTTCATTTCCCCAGCGAATTTGTCCTTGAATATTCCAAGTGGATGTTGCCCCTCAGAAGGTGCAATTTTGACAATTTTGTCTTACAAGTCACGAATGCATTGTGAATCAGTGAATCCATGCACCAATGTCTCAGCAGGTGTTTCATTCTCTGATTCATCACTTGTATCAAATTCACCATGATTTTTTAGAGTGTCTGCAGAGTTGTCATCCTCTTCTGCAAGAACACTATTCCAGTTGCCATTTATACAAATGTTATGTGCTTTGCACAGGGCCCTGGAACATAATTCCTTTAATGCTTTCATAACAACATGCACATGTACTTTTCTTGTCTGATAGGCATTTTTGTATCACAAGCATATTTTCAGAGCCACAACAATTGTCAGTGTATTGCTAATGAATTGTGGCAACGCTTTTTGCACAACATCTAGCTGAACAGGAACATTAATAATTGATCCTATTAAGCTCATCTGGGGTCACTTATAGCCCCAATGTCTGATTTAAGCAAATGCAATTCGCAGAGACACAAATCTCTCCTCAAGTTCTGTAAGTGCACTTACATCTGGTAGTGGTGTATTACATCTTATTTGGTCAAGGGTTACAAACTGTGGCAGTTTTCCATTTTCAAGCGACCATTTGTATGGAAGACAAACTTTGCCACTGGAAAATGGTTTCTCGTGTGCTGTCAAGCGGAGGTATTTTGCTTGCAAATCAGGCATGAAAGACTTAGTTTTTTTTGAAAAATTCAATTGTTCACAAATTGCACATGCAAGGGAAGGAGTGACTTTAATTTATTTCATGTAGGTCTGTCTTGCTTTTTTCTTTCGCAGGGAAGTATGGGTAGAAACTGTTTCCTGGTTCTCATTAGTAGTAGTGCATGGTGTTTCTTCTAGACCATGAAATGTCACATTTGCATGACCATTCTGGGATATGCGATCGTACCTGTTTCTGTTGTGTTCTGCATGAATAAATTTCTTTAGATTGTGATATGTGAGTTTCTCTCTAAAAGGAAGCGTAGAATGTATTTTTTTCTCTCGCACATGACCTTTTTCAAGTTGTGGTAACTTACTCTACGTTTCTTGCCCAAGGGAATGATGAGTTGATGGCAACTTGGATGAATTTCACTCTGACTTAGGTTCTGATAAACTAGTCTACGTTTTTTTTTTAAGGCCTGTATGGCCTCATCACAACTGGGACGAATTTGATGCATAACTTTTTTCAAGTTGTGATAAATTACTCTACATTTTTTGTTTAAGCCCTGTATGGCCTCATCACAACTGTGATGAATTTCACGCATGGATTTTTTGTTCAAGCCCTGTATGGCCATATCGCAACCAGGAGGAGTCTCATTCTCACTAAAAACCATTCCATGCGTATGCAGATTCGATGTTGTTTGGGTGGCATGGACATTCAACCCTGATGATCCAGGGGATCAAATTTTTCTCAAAATTCAAAGTGCTCGGAATCGCTTCAAATCGAACGGGAGAATAGGCCTCATTGTCAAGACCCAATGCAACTCATTTAGGTTCAAATGGACGTCGGATGAGAGAGATATCGCGTTCTGTTCAAAATGACAAACAGGCAAAAAAATGTGTTGACTGTACAGTTCGTACAGCTCGTACGGATGATGATGTGGTAGACCATACGACACGTGGCAGAGCCGTACGACACATGGCAGGGCCGTACGACACGTGGCGGGTGTTGGTTGGCAGGATTGTGGACAAGTCGGCATATGACACATGTCATTGATGGCGAATGAAATGCTGACACGTGGCCCACTCAGTGGCCACCACGTATCACCCTGGCATTGGTTTAAAATTATGTTGTTGGCTGGATTCGACCCCACAACCTCCAGGCAGGGGTAACGCTTTGGGAAGGGCCACCCAACCGACATGCCACCATATGTTTCTTATTATATATATGGCAATAAATTTATTTGAATTTGCATTGTTTTGCAATGGGGGCGCGGTCCGAGCTGGGGCTTAGCCCCGGCCCCCGGTCATATACGTTGCAATGTAACCACCGGTGTGGCGCACCCTCGGACCATTTATCATATAGCCCCTTTTTCATATGAGCCCCGGTCTTATGTGTATATGATGTGACCACGGGCGCGCCTTTCTGACCGTTTAAACCTTTGGCCCTTTATATATATGTGTGTGGTCATGTGGTGGACCATGTGCCCTCGACCTTGGCGGTTGGGGGCTAAGGCGCGTAACCGTTGTACAGTTCACACCGGTTGTGCGGTTGCACCTGGTGCTGGGTTTTTACACATATATGTGCGTGGGGGCTAGGTTGAAGAAGAGGAGGTTCATTTTGGCGATCCAGAGACAACAAGTTTGAAGGGGAACTTCCAGGAAGCCTATCTTCTTCAATTTTTGGCCAAACGAGGTGCCAAAAAATCCCAGCTAGGGGTTTTTGGACGTTCTGAAGCCATTGGAGCCATCTATTTGGAATTTTGAGCATTGTAAAGCACATATTTGAGCACTTTGAGCAAATAATACAAAATATCCATTGGAAGCTGGACCAGGAGATGTAGTCCAAGAGAGGGGTGAACTCCTTTATCATTTGTTGTGTTATGTGTTTTCTGTTCATTGTTATTTGTTGTTGTTTATATGCATCTTAAATGTGTAATTTCTATAAAAGTTGTGTTTGCAAAATTGATCCATTTGCATTTGAACACATGAATTAAAACTTGCAAATATTTTCAAGAATACAAGTCTTCATCATTTTTAGATCAAGTTGGCATCAGAGCATAGGTTTTTGAAGACTTGATTATTTGCAAGTGTTTTGTTTTCTGATTCTCAAAAGGTTGAAACTCACAAGAGGAGAAGGTCAACTTGTAGAGCCAAGTTCTCATCCTTCAAGAAGAAATATTATATCATCACCGCAAGCTTCAAGGAGGCATTCACCAAGTATGGCTCATG
>SNQJ01S0093874.1:34518-50518 GCA_010110895.2 Picea sitchensis | reverse complement strand
AACGATAAATAGGCAAAAAAATGTGTTGACTGTACAGTTCATACGGATGATGACGTAGCAGACTGTATGACACGTGGAAGAGCCATACAACACGTGGCAGGGCCGTACGACACATGGAAGATGTTGGTTGGAAAGATTATGGACGAGTTGGCATATGACACATGTCATTGATGGCGAATGAAATGTTGACACATGGCCCACTCAGTGGTCGCCACGTGTCACCCTGGCATTGGTTTAAAATTATGTTGTTGGCTGGATTTGACCCCGCGACCTTCGGGNTGGATTGAGGTTGGAAAAGTGAGGGAACTATACCCTCATCTTCAGATAGACTGAAAATAGTCTTTTGGAGGTCCAAAAGCTTTCCAATGGGGAGGTGTGATCCAGGGGATCAAATTTTGATCAAAATTCAAAGTGCTCGGAATCGCTTCAAATCAAACGAGAGCATAGGCCTCGTCGTCACGAACCTAATGCAACTCGTTTGGGTTCAAACGGACGTCGAATGAGAGAGATATCATGTTCTGTTCAAAACGATAAATAGGCAAAAAAATGTGTTGACTGTACAGTTCATACGGATGATGACGTAGCAGACTGTATGACACGTGGCAGAGCCATACAACACGTGGCAGGGCCGTACGACACATGGCATATGTTGGTTGGAAATATTATGGACGAGTTGGCATATGACACATGTCATTGATGGCGAATGAAATGTTGACACATGGCCCACTCAGTGGTCGCCACGTGTCACCCTGGCATTGGTTTAAAATTATGTTGTTGGCTGGATTTGACCCCGCGACCTTCGGGCAGGGGTAACGCTTTGGGAAGGGCCACCCAACCGGTGCACAACCATATGTTTCTTATTATATATATGGCAATAAATTTATTTGAATTTGCATTGTTTTGCAATGGGGGCATGGTCCGGGTCGGGGCTTAGCCCCGGCTCCCGGTCATATACATTGCAATGTAACCACCGGTGCGGCGCACCCTCCGACCATTTATCATATAGCCCCTTTTTCATATGAGCCCCAGTCTTATGTGTATACGATGTGACCACGGGCGCGCCTTTCTGACCGTTTAAACCTTTGGCCCTTTATATATATGTGCACGGTCATGTGGTGGACCATGTGCCCTCAACCTTGATGGTTGGAGGCTAAGGTGCATAACCGTCCTACAGTTCGCACCGGTTGTGCGGTTACGCTCGGTGCTAGGTTTTTACACATATATGCGTGTGGGGGTTAGGTTGAAGAAGAGGAGGAGCATTTTGGCGATCTAGAGACAGCAAGTTTGAAGGGGAACTTCCAGGAAGCCTATCTTCTTCAATTTTTGGCCAAACGAGGTGCCAAAAAAGCCCAGCTAGGGGTTTTTGGATGTTCTAAAGCCATTGGTGCCATCTATTTGGAATTTTGAGCATTGTAAAGCACATATTTGATCACATTGAGCAAATAATACAAAGGTTCCATTGGAATCTGGACCAAGAGATGTAGCCCAAGAGAGGGGTGAACTCCTTTATCATTTGTTGTGTTATGTGTTTTCTGTTCACTGTTATTTGCTGCTGTTTATATGCATCTTAAATGTGTAATTTCTATAAAAGTTGTGTTTGCAAAATTGATCCATTTGCATTTGAACACATGAATTAAAACTTGCAAATATTTTCAAGAATACAAGTCTTCATCATTTTTAGATCACCTGAACCACCGATATGTCCAAGAAAAGGTTCATAATGGATATGTGTTGTATCTTTTTTCAACGAGAGGATGTCAATTGTTCGATCGTAATTTGAATCAGTAAACCAGGAATGGATAGTGCCATCTGGTAAGGTCGACCAGACCTGGATATTTACTCTGAATATCATAGACAACCATTGTAAACAGGATCTGCAACCCTCCATATTCCCTTGTTCATATGGAAGCGCCATGTTTACAAGGTATTCCTGCCAACTTCAAACTGCTGGCATATTTTCTAGGAGATATGGCCAAAGGTGTTGATGCAAGCACCTAAAAGCCTATTGGTTGTCGCCTATAATTTCATTACAAAAGGACTGCATAGTGTAAAGCTGCAGCAACTGCACATCGAACTCCACTGCCACCAAACAACAAATTGCATTGAACAAACTATCTCCATAACTAGACACAACATTTGTTGCCAGCTGTAAACCATGGCAATCTATGCGATGCATAATCCGTTTCCATTGTGATTCAAGGTCTTTGAAAATGACAGACAAGTAAATATGAGGCCCTTCGACATTGCATATGGACTTTTTTTGTACATTAGTGGTACATAATGACCACTAACAGCATTGGCATCATGGAACAAGATGCAATATGGATTGTTAAGTGCAGTTTTGTTGAATAGTAGATATCTTGTTTTTCTTGTCATTGACCATATTCCAACTGATATATTGAGCCAGTTAGACAACCACCATATACAAAATGTATCTCCCCAAAGTCCCCTCTCATGTGCAGGCAGAACTGGAGATGCAAACAACCGCATCTTTGAAAAATACGTAGTGACATCATGTATTCCATGCAACTGTCGAAGAAAATCAGATTCCAGTTCATATTCATAAGACTCCAAAGCCTCGACATCGCCATTTTTAAAACAGCTCAAGAAATAATCTATCAATCCATTGTGCAGCTCGGTCGATGAATACCGGAAATACAGTAGAACTTGGAATGTATCGAAAAGGCAATCCCCTACAATATACGAGAATGCATCCAATCTAAAAAGGCCGTGAAATGCTATGCAAAACCACATCAATGTTGTCATGTATAATGGATTGTGTATCTATTTCATAGGATTCAACATCTATTACTTCTTTCATCTTTTGAATTGTGGTTTTGAACATGTTTGTTAGATACTTTCAGTTTGCATGAAAACAAAGAAAAGGGGGGAATAAAAGTAGCAAAAAAAAAAGGAAATTAAAATAGGAAAACTACAAGCGCGGAACTGGGTACCAATCCCTGTATGTATCTTTCAACTTTCTTCTTCTCAATTTCAATCCCCCCTAGTCCCCATAGCAGATGATAAGAAACCAAACCCACACTAGAAAGTGAATCAAACAAAAGAAACAATGCAAATAAATAACACCATAAATTTACTCAGCAAAAAGAGAACAGGTGGACGCAGTTTTCCGACCCACAGAATAAAAGCATCCCTGCGTCTACACCCCGCTAGATGGTTCCCTCTTCTGATAGCTTCGAACTACTTTTCGTAAACCCCTCTACATTGCAATTTTCGAAAAAGCTATGGATGTGGCAGTCGACACATGAAGACGCATGGTTTCCAGGAACAGAAATTAAGAGCAAAGACAAAGATGGTCTGCAACAGAATTTGGAGGTAGGGACTCCCACCATTGAAAAATAGCAACAACAGGGAAACTTACCTGTCAACGAGGGATGACAAGAGCTCAGCCCCAAAAACTGGAAACCGCAACAACAGGTCCAACAACTTGCAAAGTTGAAGAACAACAAACCAGTGAACAACCACAAAGAGGTCGAACTGCAACTACAGGACCTCAAGTTTGCAAAGTTGAATCAAACAAGAACAAGAATCATGGAAGGAAGCAACGAACAAGCATCGACCACTGAAGTAGTGATGTCGACCATGAACGAAACTATATTACAACGCATATGTACAATAAACATTCAAGACTGCCAGAGTTGTTAGGTAAACACTTAAGACTATCGGGACCGTCGAAGAGCATAGCCCTGTGCAAGCATTTAAGAAAAAATGCAGTGTGGCAGGCCTGTTCTCTCAAAGCACGCAACAATAAAGAAAAAATCACACATAGTAATATGGTAGAGAATGTATTCTACCTAGCAGAAAATGCTAAATGAAACATTCGAACTAATGCTAGCATTAATCCACCTTCGACCAAGGCATAATAAAATATATGATTCAAAAATACCATATACGATCAAATACTTTGGATATGCCAAGATATATAACATTGGGAATAGCGAAGCAGGCAATAAGACCTCCAATCCATTGTCCAATCAGATCTTGACAAACATGGTACTTTTTATTATATAAAAATCGATGTTTTCACTTCCCTTGTTCCAACAATAGATAATATGGAAATATTTGTAGTCAATACACAATCTAATATGAGATCAATATTTATCCCTCTATACCTACATCAAGGACTAATAAGAAAAATTTTTTTTAAAAAAAGCCAACTAATGGTAAAAGATTTAAAGATTTACAACTAGTAAATTTAACTCTTTAACATGATATATAACAAGGAAGCAAGTATTCCAAAGCATATGTGCAAATGACTCGAATATTTATAAAAAAAAACATTTTCCAACAATATTATTAAAATAAAATAATTTGAAATCATGTAAATGTATTAAATACATGTTTTTAAACGTCCGAAGAATTTATTTGAAAAAACAGAGTTGAATTCATTGTTTATTTGAAAAACAACCAGAGTTGAATTCATTTCTCAAAATTAACCAATG
The DNA here is from genome assembly GCA_010110895.2 of Picea sitchensis. NCBI lineage: Eukaryota > Viridiplantae > Streptophyta > Pinopsida > Pinales > Pinaceae > Picea > Picea sitchensis. Next base: position 46,055 of record SNQJ01S0093874.1, on the reverse strand, counting down.
TGATAGGCAACATTACAATTGGCTTCTTCATCACTCAAACTACATAACAAAACTTGTGCAACTAATGCGGGATAATTCTATTTCCATTTATCATTTCTTCCGCCGAAATCGTGAGAACACTTTGAAGTACAAGCATTTTCATAGTATGGACCGCTTCGTGAGCATGAAGCCAATCTAGTTTTAGATGACACAATAACACTGCAATTATTGCGGGAGAACATTATTTCCAGCCATTATTTCTTCCACCGAAATCGCTGACACATTAACATTGCATTGCAATTAATGATTTCCAGGTTTCGGAAAAAGATTTCTTCCATCTAAATGACGATGACACTTTTTATTTTCATTAGGGAAATGGGCGTCGAAAACTCACCCAATACTTCTTCACGTTAGTAGATGGTAAAAATGTTAAACAGCAACTTTAGAGATACAAAGCTCGTTTCCTCCAGTCAGACTTTGAAAGTTCAAAGAGTTAAAACTTAGCTGAAAAGCAGAATGACCAAATAACTAAAGCAATATGCACCAAGTTGCATGTGAGGATGTTGTTGGAAACGTGTCAACTAATTTTCTCATGCGGTCACATGCAGATGCAGACTTACATGCATATGCCATCTACTTATGAACTGTTAGTGTAATTATGTGATGATTCATGATCAGTCTGTGTAACTGAGTGATAGATGTTATATATACGAGCATACCCATAGAGGTAGAACACAATGCGAGCTAGAGAGCAGCCAGTGTCTAACGAGAAGATGATTGTATGCCTATGAAAGCTATTGTAGTTCTCCCTTGATTAACAAAAGACCAATAAAGCTATTGTAGTTCTCCCTTGATTAACAGAAGACCAATAATCATTGCCCATGATTTTTTCCAAATTTAAATTTCCACATAAATCACTGTGTCAAGTGTATGTTTCTTATTCTTAATTTCATAAGTGTTTAAACTTGCTTAATTTATGCTCTGGTTTTACTGCCTAACAGTATCACGATGCAATGCAGTGTTGTTTGGTGTATATTGTTTGTCGTATATTTATATACGATGTATAGTGGAAATATCTGATATATATAGAGGCAACATTTTCGAAAATTGCAAGCAATGCATAAGTAACATTACAATTTTCCAAAGTCATTCTAGCAAGATAACTTGAAATCATGCACAGCTATTGAAATTAACTGTTTGACATTATATATATAAAAGAAGCAACATTGCAAAGTATATGTGAAGAAGTATTAAACATTGATCAAAAATTTATTAATTTATCAAAGTCATACTAACAAGATAACCTGGAAATGAGTGATCAGTGCCATCATTCAATCTTTTTGTCCATTAAAACGGCGGGGAAAGACAGATTCATATCGTGCATTACTGCCTTGGTTTTCTCCATAAGCTTCTTACCACAACATCTGGCTGCCAAATCCCGAAGTTCGCGGATCTTGAGATAGTCAGTTGCATCGATGAGTTCGCACAGAGTGACCATATTCATTTTCATCGCAAACTCATCATCCCACTTAATAACTTCCAGCGTCCTCCTCCTCCATTATTTCCCCATCAGAGCTCTGCAATCTCACAATCTTATTACTATTATCGTTATCATTGCTACTGCAATCCTTCGCCTTATCCATGGCTGCCTCGATGATGATCTGTAGCAAAATGCAACATCGAACAGGGTAGTGCACAGCTTATATCATTTTGTAGAGAACTTTCAAACCAGTTAATAGAATTCTATTTATATGCATTGCATATGTTACCATCCTGGAATAGAATAGAGAATTGAGCAGCATGGAATAGAATTTAAGGGTTTAACATTGTGATTTCATTGCTATTTTAAAACACACATAATAGAACTCAATTATTTTAAGAGAGCAGCATGGAATAGAATTTAAGGGTTTAACATTAGCCTTTTCAATGATTTTTTTAGGGTAAGGGATATATTGAATTAAATGTGGTATAGAATTTAATGACTAAATCTTAGTGATGATTAATGTTGTGACATAGTTATTGTTATTTCTTAGTTTCTTAATTGGTATAAAATTTTTCTAAATATAAATTATAAATTGTAAAACTTTAAAGATAAGTTAGAAAAACTACACATTAACGTGGGTAGTCTTGCCTTTCTCTATTTGGCTAAAATCTTTTTAGTCAAAAGAGAAGTCTTAAGGTCAAACTAAAACTATATCATTATAAGATTTAGAAAGAAGATAGTTTAGTTCATTATATCTGATTAAGGGTTTAAATTAGTAATTTAATTTTTGGATCTAAATAGGATTTCAATTAGGTTTTTTTAAATTTATAAATAAACAACAAAATAGCGATGCTTATAGAAACAATAAATAGATTTTATAAAAAAAAATTGAAAAATGTTACTAGTTGAATTTCAAATTTAGATCAAATTTATCAAATGCCTCTTTTAGATATGTAAAACATTGACTAATCAAAACCTAAAATAGCAAATCAATTAGAGTTTTAACCATACAAAATCATAGATTTGTTTTTAAAAACAACAAGTTGATTTTACAAATCCATTTTAATGATTTAATGTTTCCATATTTAAATCATTTTTTTCAAAAGCCTTTTTTGAAATATAAAGTATCAACAAATTACTGATAAAAATCGGTTAGAAAAACTGGATTTTCTTTTAGAAAAGACAAGCCAACTTTATGGTAGTTATTTGAAGAGAAAATGACTTGAAATGCAATATGATAAAGTAGTTTTTTTGGTTGGTTGGGAAGATGTTTGGGCTTATGGAGTTGATTTAACCTCTTGAGAGGGTTTTTCTTGATAAATATTAGGGGTTGTAGACAACCAAGTGACATGCACAACAACAATCTTAGTTTGGTCACTAAAATCACAGATTTGATGGGGGAAGGCTCTATCAAAGATCCACTTTCTAGACAACACTAATTGTCTACATATGCAATAAATCTAATGATGTTAAAGCACAATGTTTTCATCTTTAAAGAAAACCACACAAAAGGATTAATGAATAGAGAAGAGTATGCCATACCTAACCTTTTCCATTGTAGTGATTTCTCCTCTCTAGCCCTTCCAATGTAGTGATGTTTTTCCTCTCTAACCCTTGAATTAAATTCGACACCCACAAATTTGCAATGATAGCTTCCAATAATGCTCCAATAGCAAGATTCACCTAAAAAAAGACATCCATTCCCACAAATATTGAACAATAAAATAAACAATTTTACTCTATGGTTTTCCAACAACAACTAGAATATGTATGATATTCTTATTTATAGATCTATAGCTAGATAACTTCATGAATAAAATAGAAGTAGATCCATAACAAACCCTAAATCTAATATCAAAATATTAATATTCCCAATTAACTTAAGAGGATGAGTCAACAACAATATTTTATGGTAAATTAATGCCACATGTAAATATCCTCGTTAAAATAACAAAAGACATGGTCAAATCATAACAAATTCTGTGCTCAAGGTGTCAGAGGGATAAACATCTTCTCAAAATTATCCAAGGTCAAAGGGAGAAAGTACTCAAACATCCCCTCAACAAATGCAARTGTGTGAAGTAGGGAGACACTTGTGGCTCTAATACATGTGTCCATCATCCAAACAAGGCTTAAATTGAACTAATATTTATCCATTTTGATCTTACTTAACCATCATATACAACCAATTTTAAAATCAACACGTTTATCATGACTTGCAAATTAAAATACGTCTCGACTTTGATCTTCAAAGTTGATAAAAAGTGATTGATTCCAACAGTTCTTATCAGTTCATTGTTAAGGGGAGTCCTCAGAAGTGTGAAGTCCATTAAGTTCGAATTGATCAGAGCCATTGATTTATATGATTAAAAATCAACTACTCTAATCAATTTAAACTGAAGAGGAGCCCCGGAAGCCCGAACCCAAATTGATTAGATTTGTATAAATAAAAAATTTCACACTTCCCACTCTAATCAATTTGGAATGAAGAGGAGCCCCACGGAAGCCCGAAGTCCCTTAAACCCAAATTGATTTGATTTGTATAAATAAACAATTTCACACTTCCCGATCGCCTCTTGTCAACTCCCCTATTATCCCAAATGATCAAAACCAACTAGTGAAAAAAAGTGTGGAGGTTGATTTGGTTGGAAGAACTTGAAGTTCATATATATGAATATTGTGTGTATTTATTTATTTATACTCATTTTTGTTTCTTTATTAATTTTAATAATAATAATAATAATAATCTATGTTTAAGGTCACGGTCAAGCCAGCACGCCAAATTGGTGTATGAGACCCCCTTGTTTGTGGGACAAGGGACCCCCCTTCGCCCAACGATTTGACTGGTAAAGTCTATGAAAGTATACATACCCTACCCCCCTCTGGATTTGAACCTGTGACCCCTTAAGAGGATTTTGATGGGATTTTGTTTCTTTATTAATTTTAATATAATTAATAAATTTTGATGAGATTTGTTGTATACTATATCACATGGTTTTGTTTTATAAATTACAATGAATTTTAATTAAATTCTTTTGTTTTTAAATTTTAGAATGTGTGGGAAGTGGCATCATTTCTAAGAGGCATTTATTAAAGTCACTTTATTTTATTGAGACCTAGGTTGTGAGAGCTTAGTTTTGTTCTCATTGAAATAGCATGATGGTAACAATCAATGGAATAGATTGGATTGTGATTCTTTGTGTAGGTGTTATGTGGCCATGCTATGCTAAATTAGATATCATTTCTTTTGTGTTTGATCATCACATAATCTCTTATAACTTACAAAAACTAGGTTCCACCCAGATGGTGCTACTCGTGAGACTTCTAATTTTGGATCTATGTGAAGGTAAGAAATCCTATGCTTTGTGTATTATTGTTTTCAGCTTGTGATGTTTCATTAGAATGAATAGTTTTGATTTCTTATTTATTGATAGTAAACATGATGAGGATTAGAAAACCTCATTACCTTTAGATGGAAATGCATTTAATGTATGCCCATAATAAATATGTTTTTGTATTAATATTAATAATAATAATAATAATCTATTTTTAAAGTCACGACCAAGCCAACACACCAAATTGGTGTATGAGACCCCCTTGTTTGTGGGACAAGGGACCGTCCTCCGCCCAGCGATTTGACTGGTAAAGTCTACGAAGGTATACATACCCTACCCCCTCTCGATTTGAACCTGTGACCTCTTAAGAGGAAACACATGTTCTATAATTTTGATTATATAAATGTTTAAATTGGAAAATAAATTGATTAATTTTTATTTTTTTATCGGTGACTCAAGTTTCAACCTTTTTATATATAATTTTTTAATATTTTTATTTAATTGAAAAATAAACTAAAATAATGTAATTTTTTGAAAAATGAAACACTATTTTTCTTAAACTAAAAACCATTATGCTTTTACTATTATGTACAAAATAGTTATAATCTTTGTGGGAGAATCTATCCAAAAAAACAAATTCATGCCTTGAAAAATTTACCCAATTTTTTTATAATCATAATAATAGATCTGAGATTACCAAATTTACTATAAGTCGAGAAATTGTTCATACCCTGCTACTCCTACACACTCTCTCTCTCTCTCTCTCTCTCTCTCTCTCTCTCTCTCTCTATATATATATAATGCTTAATATTAAAACTATAAACATAATAACATAATCATTGAAACTAGTTCAAACCCACTCTCCATGCACGCCTAGGGTTGAGCTTCCTTGGTATCCTCCCAAAACATAATGGTTGATCAAAATCCTCCTTGTTAATTGGGTAGTCTTTAGACTCCCGAAGAGCTCAAAGTTTCCTCTTCCTCCTTCTACTGCTCAAGTCCTTGTCCTTCTGAAGTGACCCTAAATCGAATTCCATGCAGAGATTTGCAAAATAGCTTGAATTTTCCTTCAAAAATTTTGAGTGCATTTCTAATGTCCTCTTCACCTTCTTATACTTTTCCATGGCCTTCCCAACTATTTCCTTGACTATATTTCAAAGTACTTAATTTCTCTAGTCCTAGAGTAAAATGGGTAATCTACCCATTCGTGAACCTCCTCCAATATCTATTCTTTTTTAACTATTAGTGTCTGGCCTCGGACTTCCTCTTCCGCCTCTCTCTATATATATATAATGCTTAATATTAAAACTATAAACATAATAACATAATCATTGAAACTAGTTCAAACCCACTCTCCATGCACGCCTAGGGTTGAGCTTCCTTGGTATCCTCCCAAAACATAATGGTTGATCAAAATCCTCCTTGTTAATTGGGTAGTCTTTAGACCCCCGAAGAGCTCAAAGTTTCCTCTTCCTCCTTCTACTGCTCAAGTCCTTGTCCTTCTGAAGTGACCCTAAATCGAATTCCATGCAGAGATTTGCAAAATAGCTTGAATTTTCCTTCAAAAATTTTGAGTGCATTTCTAATGTCCTCTTCACCTTCTTATACTTTTCCATGGCCTTCCCAACTATTTCCTTGACTATATTTCAAAGTACTTAATTTCTCTAGTCCTAGAGTAAAATGGGTAATCTACCCATTCGTGAACCTCCTCCAATATCTATTCTTTTTTAACTATTAGTGTCTGGCCTCGGACTTCCTCTTCCGCCTCCCTCACTACCTTTTTTGCTTCCTCTAAGCAAAGTATCTCGCATCGGGTTCGCGCCATACAAGCCTCTCGATCTTTCCATGTCTTGTTCACTAACTCATGGGGAGGGGAGTATGTTTTTTTCCTCTCCTCCTTTCGGCTCTCTTTATCCTTCTTCGTCAGACCTCTAGCCATAGTGGATAGAAACAACACTCTCCAATTAGTAGGGTGATGAGGTCCATATTGTCGAATTTCCAAGAAAATTGAAAACTTCTCTTCTTGAAACTCCTTGCCCAAGTAACGATCTCCCACTACCTTTTTTTTATGAGCTTCCTTGCACTCTCGCCTCTATTTTTTAGCCACCTCGATAGCCTATTTTTTAGCCACCTCGATAGCCTGCGTGAAATAGAGGACTCGGGGCCCTGTATACCCCACAATTTCATCACTCAAGACTTCCCGACCAAACAACACCAAAAACTCTTCTCTTGATTTGTTGCATTGGGATGTCCAAGGCTATATCTCCCCTCTCCAATTATTCTAAGTGTGACTACCTCCCACCAACCCAACAATGGTCATCATTTCCATTCCTTTGAATTATTTCTCTTGGTACTATCCATTCTATCTTCCCGAGACATCTCCTTCCACAACACTAATGGCTGCGTACCCCCTCCAAGTGAAAAACCACATGTATTAATGGCAATCATCAATACTGCTCCTGGGTTGAACCGGTAGAAACCCCTCAAGATCTGAGCTACCTCACCTCTCTCCCTTCTTCATATCCTCTAGAAATCCACTAGTTTTCCTTCCCTCGGTTGTCAACTTTTCAGTCATCAGAGCCTCCACATGGGTGTGCCCAGTACCGATGTGACTTACCCCATCTTCGAAAAAAAGAAATAATATTAATGATTCTTGAACTTTGTTTAATCTTTATTATGTTATAAAAATAATTTAATATTTTTGAAATTAATTATTATTTTTCATTTTTTTATTTTGATAATTTAATGTGTCTTTAAAATATATATGTATAATTTGTTATCACTTTATGGAATGGGATAGGGTATTCAAAAATTGGAAAAATGTTAAGCAAATAATAATCTTAAATATTTAATAATTTTGTTTACAATTGTAATGATGTTGTATTTGATATGATATAGAATACAAAATATTTTGTATAATTTTTTGCAATTTGATGATTCTTGTAGAAGTTTATCATACATAAAATATTATGCAGTTTTGTAAGGTTATTGGGTACAAACCAATTTTTCACAATTTCTACTTTTTTAGGATTCACTCGTAAATGAAAAAGGAAAGACAAAGAGTGCAGGCCATGGAATATACACACATGGACACATTTATCTGCAACTTATGTTTGTGAAGTGTTTGCAATACTTGTTGAACACACTAAAGGTGCTCATCCAATATCTTCCTTCTAACCAATGATTTGCACTATTAATTTGTGTATTTCCCATACACGTGTAGCCACTCTCCTTCCTCTCCTTCCTACTTGTACAAATCTTACATTTTATTTTAAATACATTTTCATAATAATTTTGTAATTATAGTTAATTGACAGGCAAAAATAAATATCAAACGTTCTACAAAGGGTAGTTTAAAAAAAACTTCACAAAAATTTCTCTTGATGGGATGGGGTACCCATCAAATTTAATACCTGCCTCCAAGTGAGGAACTAGATGGAACTTGAGGATCAAGATGATGTGGAAGACCTCCTCTCAATGCCCATATTTAGATATAAATTAAATTCTAGGCCAACAGAGTGACTGATGGACATCAAATTGAAATTGGCTAAAATGTTTTACAATGTCTGTGTGCATGCATGTAGAGGCATTTAATAAAAGAGTAATTATGCTAGAAATTAATTGGTATTTTTTATATCCTCATTAGCTATCAGTGCCACCATTCAATATTTTTATCCATGAAAATAGGGAAAGAAAGATTCTTCCTTGTATTGTGGAATAATGTCATGATGGTTTTCTCCTTAATCTTTTCACCACAACATTTTCCTGCCAAATCTTGAAGTTCACGAAGATTTAGATATTCACATGCAACGATGAATTCACATAGTGTGGAAGTATCCATTTTCATCACCAACTCATCATCCCACTTATTCACATCCACCCTCCTCCTATCACTCTCATGCCTCTCCTCCTCCTCCCTCCTATGCCTTGCATACTCATTCCCATGCTCCTCCTTAGATATTTGTGCATGATATTCACAATCGTGAAGCACATGGAATTTGCAATACTTGATAACCTTTTCCAGAGCACTGGTGGAAACATTAGGCAAAGTCATGTAGACACCCTAAATCTTGTACTCAAACAACTACGAAACTGGGCTTCTTCCCATTTAGTGCACAACTAATAGCTAACAACGTTAAGATAAATTTAACAACTTGAAGAATGCCCATTTACAATCATGGGAAAATGGAAACAAGAAAACAATCCATTAAACAGAGACTCAAGATAATTTATTAGCAAGACAGAAAATTTTCTCCCACAATTTCATTACATTATCATCCAATCTAACACAGTGCTCATTCAAACTCTGACTGGAGGCATGCACATTGCTCCACATTGTCCAACCCCAATATGACGTCCCTTCCTATGTTCTATTCCTTGCAAACATCCTTGGTTTTCTTGATTCTATCTCTCTCCATCCCTGATCCAACCTTTTTCCATTTACTTTTCTCCCTTTTCTTAAGAATTGAACCGATACTCCAACTATTTTTATTTCTTATTAATCATTTCTTGTTTTCTTCACCAAGATGCGTTGGATTTCAGGAAGTTACAATTTTTTGAATTCTCAATCATTCTCCAAATGTGCGTTGGAAAATTATACAGTAGTGACGGTTAAATTCCTCAAATCATTTCAAGTGATTTGTCTTCTATTGTGCGGTTGACCTACTAATTGCCACAAAATTCTTACAAGATGCGTGGAGTTGTAGCACGCATAACCTGCAACACTCTAGCGGACTTCCACCATGTCTGGTGTTGCAACAACGTGATTTAGAACATGGATGTTGCATCAATCGGTGTTACAACACGGGTGTTGTAGCAATTTGATTCATAGCACGGTTGTTGCAACAATGGGTGTTACAACACAAGTGTTGTGGCAACGTGATTTATAGTACGAGTGTTGCAGTAACAGATGTTACAACACTAGTGTTACAGCACTAGTTTTGCAGCAACAAGTGTTACAACGCTAGTGTTACAACAATGGGAGTTGCAACACTTATTTCACCCTACAATTTACTACCTTGAATTTGAAATTTTTTTTTATTCAGATTACCTAAGGCTAAACACTAGTATATTGGGCCCTTTTTCCAACAATTTACCGAAAAAAATTCATTGCAAAATTTTCTCAAGTATGATGAAGCATACAACCCATTTTTCATCGTTTCACGGTCATTGCACTTACGACGAATTATGGTTTCATCGTATGTTCCACAAAACACTCAGTCATCGCAAGACAAACAAAAAATTATCATCATACAATCGACAACCTTGCTTCATAAATCCAGTTTGTTTATGTTGTAAGTTCATTGTAAGAGTGACCAACCTATGACAAACATGGACCATGGTCAACCAATGTCCACACCCATTCTCATTGTATGCTCATCGTAGGATCTACTATGCTTCGTCACCAGTTGGTCGGAAGAAAGACAAAGTACCAATGTAAATTTGTTGTAGGCTCATCATACCCTTAATGAATGACCGACGTATGTGTTGTATATCCGACGAACATTTAGTTGTACTATCAACAAACGTATAGTCATAATATCAACGAAATATTAGACGTTTGACAATGTATCCAACGATCATTTCATTAATTAAAATTAATTAATACCGTATTTTTTCCGTTGTTTCGTCGCCAGTTCCATGGAAGAACGACAATAATGAAGTATATTTGTTGTAGGCTCTTCGTACCCTTAATGAATGATCGAAAAACTTTCACCCAAGTTCATCAGCAGAGTGACCATGTATTGACGTACATGTTGTAATGTCGACAAACGTATAGTCGTACTATCGATGAATACATAGTCAAACTTGTGACGAACTCCTTAGAGGTTCGTTGGAGGTCCGACGATAGTTTCATTAATTAAAACAAATTAATTAAGGTCCGATGATAGTTTTATTAATTAAAAAATTGATATTTTGACTTTTGACAGTTGTTTCATGCGTCAGATCCTTTCATATTTCTCTCTACATGTTAACAATACACACACACAAACACACACATTTTTATGGAAAACGTTTTTGAAAATTCACAATATTCAGAGAAATGATACATAAGAAAACAGGGGAAATATCCATTCAATCCACAAAGCTATCACATAATTTTCAGCATTAGAAATTATACTATGTCATAGGTTTGCCATCATCTACTATGTGAATAAATCCATATTTGGTCAAAGGAATACTCAGGTATGAAAATAGGCCTGAAAGAGCATTACAAAGTGCTTAAGGTAAATCTAAAATGTCATCATCCTGAAGCATATATTGCTACAAGAAACACCTCTAATCCATATTGGAAAATTTGCTACAAAAATGTCTCTGCCATTGTAATTTTATGGAGTGAACATATGCTACCATTTGATCCATAGAATTTTTGAGTTTGAATATAAACAATGAACTCATTGAAGTGTGAACATGATGTTCGTTGTGCAACAACCATGCCTCTTAAGAAACTTCTCTTTCTTGAAAGGATCAAAGGTCATCTCTATAGGGAGAATATTTGAATTTGGAATATGAAGGATGTATATTATCGTTTTAGGAAATTTTCCATAAACACATCTAGGAAAGGGGTCTGCTAACTATGGTTTTAGATCAGCCTTCAGTGTGGATGCTACAATCTGATTTTACCATCAAATTATGTTGAAGATTTTCGAAGTATGGAAATGCTTAAGAGAATAACCATGCTCTAAATATTCTCAATTCTTATGGAGTAAATATGCCTATTCTTTACTTAGTCCATCTTT